>JAGSMU010000230.1:0-68061 GCA_029286865.1 Teinopalpus imperialis | reverse complement strand
CCAAGGCCGCTGCAGCCTGGTGGCCACACCAAGGCCGCTGATGGTGGTGGAAATTTACTAGATTGTCTATAAATTAATCACTTTAAAAGTATATGTTATCACTTTAGTTTTTTACAGGGGCCCAAAGTTGGAATTCGCACTAACCCACCTTATAATTGTTGCCAGATCCGTAGTTTTAGTGTCCGGATAGATGTTGATAGAAATTTAATTAAAGCTGGGGTGATAATATCAGCAATAAGACAAAGAAAGACCCGCACAGCACCGGCTGAGGATCCGACCATAACCCGTTTTTGATTTTAAGCCCTATAACTTTTATTCTCTTCAGGAAAAATCTGATACTTGGCTGGAATGAGAGCTGCTCTCGCCAGACTCTTCGAAGAGAACCAAAACATGGGGGTCCAGGCGACGAATCGCGAAGCGTATGCTGGTTTATGTTTGCACCACGTGGTAACTTGTAAAACACCGTTTTGTCCACCCTGGTTTGCACATACACTTTTCCACCAATCCAATTTCACCACTTTATACCACACAAAATTTCCGCATCTTTGATGCATAATACAATAATATTCGAACACTTTTGCTATTTTTCACGATTTTAAAGCGTGGAGCGACTCCCCGAACGTGGCGGGCGCACGGGTCAAACGTCGGCGTGACCGGGTTAGGTTAGGCGAAATAGGTTAGGCTGAGCCTATCACCAGATCCGCCGCAGGGGCTGGGCTTCTGGTTCCCATGGCCTGGGGGCGGACTCTGGGAGTCCGCTTCCCACCTACAGAGGAGGCCGAGTTGGAGGAGCGTCCGTGTTCCGGCGCGCCCGCCAGGAGGGGTGGAGAGGAGATGTCCTCCCCGGAGAAGGCCGTCTGCGACGAGCCAGGCGCAGTGGGTCGCGAGCAAAGCGAAAGCACCTCGTGACCCCGCCATACGCGACGATGGAGGAACACCATGGGTTTTAGTCGGCGTAAAACCGACATAACTCCACCTGCCCCCGCAGGGTGGGTATGCGCAGGCATTCCCATGTAAAAAAGCAGTTCCCCCGACCCCGGAAGGGTTCTCCCGCTTTGTCAGCGGGCGCTTAGTAACCGTGGCTGGTCACCCACGGTGAAGCTTAAGAGGAACCAAATGGCCGGCCTGGCGTCGCGGTCGGCCCGAGGAGGCCGTTCAGGTGGTCGCACCATTTCGCCTCGGAAGCGCGTCGTGGTGGGCTGTTGGGGCGGAAGCGGCGGAGCGAGGCCGCCTTCCCGCCTCAGTAACCGAGGCGGAGTCGCGGAGGGAGGAGTGTCGGTGTTGCCGTCGCCTCCTATCCTCCGCGACTCAAGCGGGGTCGCACCCGCATGATGCGGCTGTGGTGGGGCCGCGGGGAAGAGGAGTGTCGGTGTTCTGCTGCCGCCTCCTGTCCTCCGCGGCCGAACATCGGTCGGCGGTGGAGCCGCAGACCAGATCCACCGCAGGGGCCAAGGCTTAGCGCCCTGGTCTCCCCATGGCCTGGGGGCGGACTCGGGGAGTCCGCTTCCCACCTACAGAGGAGGCCGAGATGGAAGGCGCGTCCGTGTTCCGGCGCGCCTTGCCTGAGAGGGTGGAGAGGAGATGTCCTCCCCGGAGAAGGGGCCGGTTTGCCGGCCAGCGCAGGTGGGGTCGCGGAGGTGTGCGAAAGCGTTCCCGTGGCCCCGCCATACGCGACGAAGGTGGAACACCATGGGGTTTTAGTCGCAGCGAGTCCGACAGCACCCATCCCGTTCCCCGCAGGGTGGGTGGGCGCGCGCAGGCATTTCCCCATGTAAAAAAAAAAAAAGGTTCCCCCGAAGGGTTCCCGCTTTGTCGTAGCGGGGGCTTAGTAACCGTGGTGTGGAGTTAACCACGGTGAAGCCAGAGGAACCCAAATGGCCGGCCTAAGGCGCTCTAAGGCCGGCCTGGAGGAGGCTGGCTCCGGGCGGGTTGGAGCGGGGCCCGCCCTGGATGTAGCCACGGGCTGCGGGCGCGGGATGGACGGAGTGAGGCCGTCTTACGCACCATCCGCAGCCGAGGCGGAGTCGGGGAATGGGGTGGCGGTGCGGGGACTGTTAAGCAGCGGTACCGCGCATCGTCGCCCCACCCTCCCATCTGAGACGAGTCGCGAGGAGTGGTGAAGTACTCATCCTCCGCGACTCAAGCGGGGGTCGCACCGCTGATGCGGCCGTGGTGGGGCCGCGGGTTCAGTGGAGTGTCGGTTGATCCTGGCTGCCTTCCTGTCCCTCCGCGGCCGAACATTGGTCGGCGGCGGAGCCTATCACCAGATCCGCCGCAGGGGCTGGGACTCTGGCTCCCATGGTCTCTGGGGGGCGGACTCGGGGAGTCCGCTTCCCACCTACAGAGGAGGCCGAGATGGAAGGCGCGTCCGTGTTCCGGCGCGCCTTGGCAGGAGAGGGGTGGAGAGGAGATGTCCTCCCCGGAGAAGGGGCCGGTTTGCCGGCCAGCGCAGGTGGGGTCGCGGAGGTGTGCGAAAGCGTTCCCGTGACCCCGCCATACGCGACGATGGAGGAACACCATGGGGTTTTAGTCGGTGCGAGTCCGACATAACCCACCCTTGCCCCCGCAGGTGGGTATGCGTAGGCATTTCCCCATGTAAAAAAGGTTAGGTTAGGTTAGGTTAGGTTAGGTTATTGAAGGCGCGGCAGGCAAATATCTGCAACGCCAGGTCTCGGTCCTGGAGAGAGCTCCCTGAGGGACTCACGAGGATCCGTGGGGGCGTCCGCACAGGATGGTGCTAGGAAAGCTCCGTCTTTGGATCGCCCCCGGTGACGGAAACTCTCGATCCGGCCCTCTTGGGAAGAGTGATTAGCTCTTTCGGAGTGGGTCGGTTGTCCTCGGTCTACCCCCACCCGTGTCATTGGGGTGACGAAATGGGGTGACCGCACAGGAGCTGGACCGAGCCGTGAGCCGCTTGAGAGGCAGGAACACTGGCGCCGGGACCCGACGGAATTCCCGCCGGTCTGGGTGTTGAGTCTGGCTACCCTCGAACAGGCTTTCGAGAAAGGTTCACCAGCTGCCTCCGTGTAACCTCGTTCCCAGGGCTTCCGAAGGAGGCCCAACTGGTCCTCTTGAAGAAGGCAGACAGAGTCGCAGATTCTCCTCTGCGCGGCTCGTCCCATACGCCTGTTGGACGAGGCTGGCAAGTTATTCGAGAGAATTCTTTGCCGCCCGTCTCAACGGGCATCTGTCGCGTGTCGGTCCCGATCTCGCCGAAAAACCAGTTCGGTTTCCGACGGAAAGCAGTTCCACCATCGACGCGGTGATGCGCGTCCGCTCCCCGTCGGAGCAGGCTGTGTCCTGGCGGCGGCGTTGGCGATAAATATTGATATCGTCAACGCCTTTACCCCGCCCTGGGACGCGATAAGGGGGACTTGTACACCATGGTAAATTCCCCACCTGCACGGCGTGATCGCGGACTACTTGCGCGACAGGTACATCTTGTACGTGACCGAGACGGTACGAGGATCCGGAGGGAGATCCAGTGTGGGTTCCACAGGGTCGGCTTTAGTCTGTTACTGTGAATCTCGCCTACGACTCTGTTCCCTGCGAGTCGATTCCCGCTGGCGTATATAAGCCGTCTGTTACGCTGACGACACGTTGGTGGTCGCCAGTGGGGACTCCTTCGAGAGGGCCAAGGAGCTCGCCGAGCTTGGGGCGGAAATCGTCGTCGCCAAAGTCCACGAGTTGAGACGGAGGCAGCTCACAAGACCGAGGCGCTATGGTTCCACAAACTGCCGCGGAGTTAGAACCAACGACCTCGTGCGTCCGAGTAGGTGGGTCTGAAGTCAGAGTGGGGCGGTACATGAAGTACCCAGGCCTCACTCTGACAGTCGCTGGGCTTCGAAGAGCACTTCGAGCGCCTGGTCCCCGGATCGAGAGGGTAGCGGGTGCTATGCACAGACTGCTGCCCAATCTCGGGGACCGAGTGAGGAAGTTCGCCGCCTCTATGCCGGGTCGTACGATCCGTAGCCCTGTACGGGCGCCCGTCTGCGAGGTTGACATCCGACGCTGTAGGACTAAGATCTACAGCGTCCAGCGTAGATGCTGGTCGTACGAGGATACCGACGGTATCGTTTGAGTGGTGATAATCCTGGCTCGCTTTCCACCTCTGATATCACAGCGGACATGGACGCGAGGGTGTATCACCGGATTCGCGTCCTACGCCAGAGCGGTGGTGGCGAGCCAGAAAAGGCGCTCGAGGCGGTAAAACGGCAGGAACGACGTATCGCATTCGCGACGTGGCGTGCAAGGCTCCGCGAGGAGCACTATGCGCAAACGCGTCGTCGGAGCATTCCTGCCGGTCTTCGAAGCCTGATGCAGCGACGAGGAGTGAAGATCATTCCACAGACTTACGCAGGTGATCACCGGGCACGGTTGGCGCTTCGGTGATTACCTGTAAGATCGGTCGCGAGGCGACGGCGAATTGCTTCCACTGTGGTGGCAACGACCAAGACTCCGCATCGCACACGCCGCCGCTTGCCCGGCGTGGAAGCCGAGCGGCGGGTCTTGGTCGGTCACATCGGACGGAACTCGTCCCTGCCAGCAGTCGTGTCGGCGATGCTGCGCGGGAATCGGCGTGGAGGGCCGTAGCCTCCTTCTGGCGAGACCGTAATGGTCCGAAGGAGGCTGCCGAGCGGGATAGAGAGAGGACCGATCCC
Source organism: Teinopalpus imperialis (assembly GCA_029286865.1). Taxonomy (NCBI): domain Eukaryota; kingdom Metazoa; phylum Arthropoda; class Insecta; order Lepidoptera; family Papilionidae; genus Teinopalpus; species Teinopalpus imperialis. The sequence continues at coordinate 63,400 of JAGSMU010000230.1, read as the reverse complement.
AGCTCGAAGACGGGCCGACGCGGCGCCTGCGCGCCTCTTCACGGCCCTCCCGGTGATCCCCTACCGTAACGGCCCCATTATCGCTGACGATCGGAGTGGGGCTCCGACCGTCCAGTAATAGCGACCCGAGGAGGACGACGGCACGACGTGGTACCGTGTCGTCGTGATAGTTCCGCGAGGGTTCTGGGGTGCGATCTTCACGCACGCCCCGGACGGGCTATCCCAGCGAAGCGCAGGGGTTATGGCTGGTGTTCTCATGGAGATCCTGCGACCTCGCGAGCGTTGGTGGCGACCACCGTGGGTTTTAGTCGGTGCGAGTCTGACATAACTCCGCCTTGCCCCGCAAGGGCGGGTATGCGTAGGCATTTCCCCACGCCAAAAAAAAAAAAAAAAAAAAAAGGCAGGGGGTTAGGTTAGGTTAGGTTAGTGCCACGTCAGAAAAACTCCCCGAGTGCCTGGTCGAACTTCCCTTGATACCATTGTATCCGGGGAAAGGCAACGCCGGGCCTGGTGCACCCTGGGCACTGGTAATGACACGTTGTTGCCAGTGGCGAATGTTCTGACAGGGGGATAGTTGCCTGCGTCCCTCTGATAAGCGGAGGCAACAGCGGAGTGGCAGGGGGGTTGCATTTTGATTTCCGTATCCGGAGGAAAGGCAACGAACGATGGCGCATTGACACTGGTGACGATACGTCGTTCTCAGTGCCCAATGCGAGGGTGGAGGTTGCATTTCTCCTGATCAAAGCATCCGGGGAAAGGCAACAAAATGAGGGTGTGCATTGGGAACTGGTGGCGATAATGTCGTTGGCAGTGCCTAATGTTCACAGTGTGGGGACGGGCTCGGTGCGCTTTTACTGCCGCCGGGCACTCAACCGTCGAGCGTTAGGAGGTTGCATTCTGATCAAAGTATCCGGGGAAAGGCAACAAATGATGGTGGGTATTAGGAACTGGTGACGATATATTGTTTCCAGTGCCTAATGCTCATAGTGGAGGGACGGGCTCGGTGTGCACTCACACTGCCGCCGGGCATTCAACCGTTCAAAACTGGGGAGTTACGTCGGTTCTCCCCATGTTGTAACCCGCTGTATCTTCGTCAAAGACCCCAGTGTTGACGATAATGGGTACGTCGAAGTGCAGCGGAGCGGGAGGGCTTGCCTTTATTCACGGGCCCGCGAGGAGTAAACCTCTATAAAATAATCAGACAGCGAAGTCTTTGAAAACCTGTGGGTACCAGGCGACCCCCACAGTATGTAGCCTTGCCCTCGGAATGGCGTAACCCGGGGTCGACCTTTATTTCGTCCACAATCGTGGGAATAGTATGGAAAAAGAAAACAAAACAAATATATGACGGCAATGGACAGTGATGACGACACGAGTGACTCTATGCTCAGCGTAGAGTCATTCAACGAACGGAGAACAAACAAGAAAACGTCCTTCTAAGGACGCAGTAATCGGCGGAGGTCCGGTAACGGGCCAAATGATGACACAGCCAGGGCACGACATCTGCCAAAAGAGGTCGAGGAGGCCTCCGACAACTGGCGAGTACGTGGACTGGCCCAGGCTAAAATGGCGTTGGTGGAGGCCAGAAGGAGGAGGAGAGGTTGGAGTAAGGAGGCGGACATCGCCGCGTCGTCTCGTCAGTCTGTGCCGGCAGGATATCAACCCCGTCGGAGTCGACATCGAACGATGACGACTTCGAGCCGGCATCGGAGCTACAAAAGAGGATTGAGGACAGCGTCGGCGTCATCTCCATGGTGGCCACAAGGTCTAAGAACCTGAAGGGCATCTGCGAAGGCGCGATGAGGCTGCAGAGACCGTTAGTGAGACCACTAAGACTCTGCAGCGCCGCTGTACCTCAGAGGAGACGACGAAGTTGCAGGCGGACAACGCTCGGCTCTGCTGGCGAGGTGTCGGAGTTGAGGAAGGAGGTGGCATACCTGCGGATGCAGGTGGACACGCGCCTGCCAACAATACACAGAGGGAGCGGGCAAGGAGTGAGCCAGTGTTCGATCATTGACCAGGTAGGGTCACCGATCAGCGCCAGGTTCGCGGCGCTGGAGGATCGTCTCCTGCCCGAGAAGCGCCTTCGCCCTCCACTGGCGGCGGATAGGAGACCGGAGGCAGTGCCCAGTCCCACGTCCCGCCCCACCTGCCCAGGCACCGGTTGTAGCAAAACCGCCCGTCAAGGCGGCTTGTGTTAAACCGGCTGTCGCTGCATAAAAGCCGCCGCCCAGAACACCTAAAGCGGAGCGGGCTCGAGAAGCGGAGCCAGAAGACGGCAGCTGAGGTCCATCCTTCGCCACTCAGCACCACAGTCCACTGACGTTCCGTGGACTACGGTGGTGAGGAAGGGCCTGAAAAGCAAGGGGAAGGCGGTTGAGAGTGTTGGCAAACCCGCAAAGAAGGCGGTGAAAATTGCCACCCCAAGATCCTCTGCTGTGGTGGTGACCCTGAGCCGGAGGCTTCGGCGGCGGGCGTCACCTACATCGATGTTATTACCGAGGCGAAGGCGAAGATCAACCTCGCCTCCTCGGCATAACCGAAATGCGGTTCCGTATCTGTGCCACGGGGCCTGAATGTTCGAGATCCCTGGCGCAGACAGCGACAAAAGGCGGACGCCCTCGCACAAAAGCTGAGCGAGGTGCTCGCAGCGGCGGGCAAGCGAGGCGGGTATCCAGACCGGCGAAGACAGCTGAGATCAAGGTCTCCGGTCTGATGACTCTGCCACAGCAGAGGAAGTAGTGGCGGCTGTGACGAAGGCTGGCGGCTGTCCCAAGGACGCTGTGAAGTGCAGCGAGATCCTGCGGTATCCCGCAGGCCTTGGGATGGCCTGGGTCCGGTGCCCCGTGGCTGTCGCCAAAAAGGTGGCAGCCGACGGGCGCCTTATGGTATCCTGGGTGGCATCCGCGGTCAAGCTGGTGGAGCCCTCACCTCTGAGGTGCTTCCTGATGCCTGTAGAAGCGGGTCATGTGAGGGCTCAGTGCGACGCTGCAGTCGACCGGGGAGCTCTGCTTCCGCTGTGGTCAGCCCGGCTACTGGCGGCGCAGTGTTCCGCTACCCCGAGTTGTGCCGTGTGCGTCGCCGCGAAGAAACCAGCGGACCACAGGATGGGAGGGAAGGCCTGCTCTGCTAAACCGAAGAGCGGGAAAAGGCCGGTCCGCCCGTTGCCACCTCGGCAAACGACCAGCCAGCCGATGGAGGAGGATGTGGTCCCGAGACCCGGGACCACTCCACAGCCGCCGCAGGGGAAAGGTGAGAGCGTAAGCGTACTCGATTTCCCCCCTTACGACTCGAGCGATGGACACGGGGAGGTCTGTCGCTCAACATGAGTCAGCGAAGTGAGAGCGCGCCCGGTGTTCCCGCGCGCTCTCAAAACAGGGCAAAGTCTGCCGGGGCCACACAACTGGCCGCCACCCGCTGTGCACGCGGAAGAATGCTCACAGCGTACCCGCATGCACAGTACTTGGGTGGAGCGAAGGAACACCGTGGGTTTTAGTCGGCGCGGACCATAACCTGCCCTCAACCAAGTGGGGCGGTATGCGTAGGCATTTCCCCACGAAAAAAAAAAAAAGGTTAGGTTAGGCTAGGTTAGGTTAGGCTAGGTTAGGTTAGGTTAGGTTAGGTTCCCCCGAAGGGTTCTCGCTTTGTCGTAGCGGGGCTTAGTAACCGTGGTGGAGTTAACCACGGTGAAGCTAAGAGGAACCCAAATGGCCGCACCACAAGGCTCTAAGGCCGGCCTGAGGAGGCTGCCCGGGCGGGCTGGAGCTGGGCCCACCCTGGATGCGTGTCGGTGGGCTGCGGGGTGCGGATGGACGGAGTGAGGCCGTCTTACGCACCATCTGCAGCCGAGGCGGAGTCGCGGAGGGAGGGTAGTGTATCTCCCTATCCTCCGCGACTCAAGCGGGGGTCGCACCGCTGATGCGGCCGTGGTGGGGCCGCGGGTTCAGTGGAGTGTTGGTTGTTCCCGCCGCTCTCCCTGTTCTCTGCGGCCGAACATTGGTTGGCGGCGGAGCCTATCACCAGATCCGCCGCAGGGGGCTGGGGTTTTCCTGGCCCCCATGGCCTCTGGGGGGCGGACTCGGGGGAGTCCGCTTCCCACCCACAGAGGAGGCCGAGTTGGAGGGCGCGTCCGTGTTCCGGCGCGCCCTGCCTGGAGGGGCGGAGAGGGGGATGTCCTCCCCCCGGAGGTGGGGCCGGCTTGCCGGCCAGCGCAGGCGGGGTCGCGGAGGTGTGCGAAAGCGTTCCCGTAACCCCGCCATACGCGACGAAGGTGGAACACCATGGGGTTTTAGTCGGTGCAAGTCCGACATAACCCACCCTTACCCCCGCAGGGGTGGGTATGCGTAGGCATTTCCCCACGAAAAAAAAAAAAAGGTTAGGTTAGGTTCCCCCCCGAAGGGTTCTCGTTTTGTCGTAGCGGGGGGGCTTAGTAACCGTGGCTTGGTCACCCACGGTGAAGCTAAGAGGAACCCAAATGGCCGGCCTAAGGCGCTCTGTGGCCGGCCCGAGGAGGCTGCCCAGGTGGGCTCGTAACGAGCTCGCCTCGGAAGCGTGTCGGTGGGCTGCTGGGGCGGAAGTGGCGGAGCGAGGCCGCCTTCCCGCCCTCAGTAACCGAGGCGGAGTCGCGGAGGGAGAGGAGTGCCGGTGCCAGGCCAGCCGCTCTCCTATCCTCCGCGACTCAAGCGGGGGTCGCACCGCATGATGCGGCTGTGGTGGGGCCGCGGGGAAGAGGAGTGTCGGTGTTTCGTTGCCGCTCTCCTGTCCTCCGCGGCCGAACATCGGTCGGCGGTGGAGCCGCAGACCAGATCCACCGCAGGGGGCTGGGTTGGCTTAGTGCTTTCCTGGCCCCCATGGCCTCTGGGGGGCGGACTCGGGGGAGTCCGTTTCCCACCTACAGAGGAGGCCGAGATGGAAGGCGCGTCCGTGTTCCGGCGCGCCTTGCCTGAGAGGGTGGAGAGGGAGATGTCCTCCCCCGGAGAAGGGGCCGGTTTGCCGGCCAGCGCAGGTGGGGTCGCGGAGGTGTGCGAAAGCGTTCCCGTGGCCCCGCCATACGCGACGAAGGTGGAACACCATGGGGTTTTAGTCGGTGCGAGTCCGACATAACCCACCCTTGCCCCCGCAGGGGTGGGTATGCGTAGGCATTTCCCCATGTAAAAAAAAAAAAAAAAAAAGGTTAGGTTAGGTTAGGTTAGGTTAGTTAGGTTAGGTTGGGGTGCCACGTCAGAAAACCTCCTCGAGTGCCTGGTCGTTGAATCTCCCTTTGATACCATTGTATCCGGGGAAAGGCAACGCCGGACGGTGCACCCTGGGCACTGGTGATGATACGTTATTGCCAGTGGCGAATGTTCTGACAGGGGATAGCTACCTATGCGTCCCTCTGATAAGCGAGGGCACAGCGGAGTGAAGGGGGTTGCATTTCTCTTGATTTCCGTATCCGGAGGAAAGAACCAACCGGATGGTGCGCATTGGGAACTGGTGACGATACGTCGTTCTCAGTGTCCAATGTGGTGGAGGTTGCATTTCTCCTTGATCAAAGTATCCGGGGGAAAGGCAACAAATGATGGTGGGTATTAGGAACTGGTGACGATATATCGTTTCCAGTGCCTAATGCTCATAGTGGAGGGACGGGCTCGGTGTGCACTCACACTGCCGCCGGGCACTCAACCGTCCAAAACTGGGGAGTTACGTCGGCTCCACCAGCGCGCCGTAACCCGCTGTACTCTCTTCAAAGACCCCAGCGCTGACGATCATGGGGTACGTTGAGGTGCAGTGGAGCGGAGGGCTTGCCTTAATTGGCCGGCCCGCGAGAAGGATCACTCTATAAAAACCAGACAGCGAAGTCTTAAAAACCTGTGGGTACTTGCGGCGACCCCACAGTATGCAGCCTTGTCTCCGGAATAGGCGTCACCCGGGGATCGACCGTTTATATCGACCTTTATCGTGGGAATCAAAATGGAAAAACTTAATTATGCAAAACGGACTGAAACTGAACGAGACAGTGATGACGACAGTGACTCTATGCTGAGCGTAGAGTCGTTTGAAGACGGTAGGCGCATATGGGCGGAAACGTCCTTCTATGGACACATCATGTGGCTCTGGCCTGCTTACGGGCCATGAAAGTGGAAAAAGCCTGGGTACGGCAAGAACATCTGCCAAGAGAGGCCGAGGGCGACCCCCAACAACAGGGGAGTACGTAGGCCTTGCCCAGGCAAAAATGGCGTTGGTGTCAGCAAGAGAAGCGGAGCTGAGGTTGGAGGCGGAGGAAAAGATTGTTGCGGCGACGCGACAGCTCCGCACCGGCAAATCAACCTTGTCTGAGTCGTCATCAAACGATGGCGACTTCGAGGCAGCGGCGGACCTGGAGAAGAGGATCGAGGACAGCGTCGGCGTCATCAACTTGGTTGCCACTAAGTCCAAGAATTTAAAGGGCAACTTTGTTCGTGCGCTTAAGGAGGCAGCGGAGACCGTGACTGAGGTTACTCGGACTCTGCAGAGACGCTGTACCTCTGACGAAACACGAAACCTGACAGCTGCAAACACCCGCCTCCAAGACGAAGTGTCGCAGCTGCGGAAGGAGGTGGCCTACCTGCGGATGCAGGTAAACAAGCCGAGCCAACAAGCTGAGGGAGCTGGTAAGGAGGAGCTCGTGCGTTCGATCATTGACCAGGTGGGGTCAATGATCAACGCCAGATTCGCCGCACCAGAGGACCGCCTGCTGCCGGAAAAGCGCCTCCGCCCACCACTGGCGGCAGATAGAGGACTGGTAGCGGAACCCGTTCTTTGTCCCCCTTGCCTTCCTTAGCACTCCCGTAGCTGCAAAGCTGCCTGTCAAGGCAGTTAGCGCTGCACCAAAGCGTCACTGGGGTTCCTTCCGTGGCCCCGAAACGCCCTTAAAGGAAAGCGGAGCGAGCCCGCGAAAGAGAGCCAACGAGGGAAGCTGAGTCCCAATCATCGGTACCGAAGTCAACGGAGCAACCGTGGACTACGGTGGTGAAGAAGGACTCAAAAGAAGACTGGGAAGGCGGTGGTAAAGAGTCCCGCAAAACCCGCAAAGAGGGCAGTCACGATCGCCACTCCGCGATCGTCCGCCGTGGTGGTGACCCTGGAGCCGGAGGCAGTGGCAGCAGGCGTCACTCTATACCGACGTTATTACCGAGGCAAAGGCGAAGATCAACCTCGCCTCCCTCGGTATAACCGAGATGGGATTCCGCGTCTGCGCAACGGGAGCTCGAATGTTTGAAATCCCCGGCGCAGACAGCGGCGACAAGGCAGACGCCCTCGCTAAAAGATTAAGCGAGGTGCTTGCAGCAGCGGGCAAGCGAGTGCGGTTATCCAGACCGGCGAAGACGGCGGAGGTCAAGGTGACCGGTCTGGACGACTCTGCTACAGCGGAGGACGTGGTAGCGGCCGTGACGAAGGCTGGTGGCTGCGCTGAAGAGGCCGTTAAGTGCAGCGACATTCTGCGATACCCTGCAGGACTCGGAATGGCCTGGGTCAAGTGCCCTGTGGCTGCCGCCAAAAAGGTGGCCGCCGGCGGGCGACTCATGGTCTCGTGGGTGGCAGCCGTGGTCAAGCTGGTGGAGCCCTCACCTGTGAGGTGTTTCCGCTGCTTAGAAGCTGGACATGTGAGGGCTCAGTGCGTCGCCGCAGTCGATCGTGGGGAGCTGTGCTTCCGCTGTGGTGAATCTGGCCACAAGGCGGCACAGTGCTCCGCCAACCCGCGTTGCGCTGTGTGTGTGTCGCAGCCAGCAAACCGGCGGACCATTAAGATGGGGGCAAGGCCTGCAAGGCCGCGCCCAAGAGTGGGGAAAGGTTGGTCCGCCCGCTGCCACCCAGGCACCCGGCCAGTCAGCCGCAAGGACGGTTGAAGCGATGGAGGAGGAACCGTCCCGTGACCACGGACTAGTCCGCAGCCGCCGCCGGGGAAAAGCGTAAGCGCAAGCATACCCTACTTCCCCGAATTCGACTCGAGCTATGGGCCCGGGAGGTCCGTAGTTCAACATGAGTCAGTGAGGTGAGAGCGCGCCCGGTGTTCCCGCGCGTTCTCATAAAACAGGTTAAAATGGCCGGGGCCTGCATTTTGCATGCCGCCACAGCTGTGCACGCGGAAGAATGCTCACGCGCCCCGTATGCACAGCACTAAGTGGGCAGATGGAACACCGCGGGCTCTTTAGTCGGTGCGAGTCCGACATAACCCGCTCTCGTCCCCGCGAGGGTGGGTATGCGTAGGCATTTCCCCACGAAAAAAAGGTTAGGTTAGGTTAGGTTGGGGTGCCACGTCAGAAAACCTCCTCGAGTGCCTGGTCGTTGAATTTCCCTTTGATACTATTGTATTCGAGGGAAAGGCAACGCCGGACGGTGCACCTGGGCACTGGTGATGACACGTTGTTGCCAGTGGCGAATGTTCTGACAGGGGGATAGCTGCTCTGCGTGTCCCTCTGATAAGCGGAGAGGGCAATAGCGGAGTGAAGGGCGGGGTTGCATTTCCTTTTGATTTCCATATCCGGAGGAAAGGCAACCGAACGATGCGCATTGGGCACTGGTGACGATACGTCGTTCTCAGTGCCCAATGCGAGGGTGGAGGCTGCATTTCTCCTTGATCAAAGTATCCGGGGAAAGGCAACAAAGATGTTGCGCATTGGGCACTGGTGACGATACGTCGTTCGCGCCCAATGCGAGGGTGGAGGTTGCATTTCTCCTTGATCAAAGTATCCGGGGGAAAGGCAACAAATGATGGTGGGTATTGGGAACTGGCGACGATATATCGTTTTCAGTGACTAATGCTCATAGTGGAGGGACGGGCTCGGTGTGCACTCACACTGCCGCCGGGCATTCAACCGTCCAAAACTGGGGAGTTACGTCGGCTCTCCCAGCGCGCCGTAACCCGCTGTACTTTCTTCAAGGACCCCAGCGCTGACGATTATGGGGTACGTCGAAGTGCAGCGGAGCGGAGGGCTTGCCTTAATTGGCCGGCCCACGAGGAGTAAATCTCTATAAAAAATCAGACAGCGAAGTCTTAAAAACCTGTGGGTACCGGACGCCCCCCACAGTAAGTAGTCTTGCCCTCGGAAAGGCGTAACCCGGGGGTCGACCTGTTTTTTCGTCCAAATACGTGGGAACAAAAATGAGCAAAAATAACACAAAAACTAGATGTATGGTGGATAGCGACGACGATACGAGCGACTCTATGCTCAGCGTAGAGTCATTCGACGAGAGAAGAAGTGCGGGGAGAAAACGTCCTTCTAAGGACGCAGGTATTGTGGATGGTCCGGTAACGGGCTTGGTTGGAGCAAACAGCCAGGGTATGACGGCGTCTGCCAAAAGAGGTCGAGGACGACCTCCGACGACAGGGAGTACGTCGGTTCTGCCTCCGGCCAAAATGGAGTTGGTGGCCGCTAAGGAAGCGGAATTGAGGTTGGAGGCGGAGGCGGAGATCGCATCATCGTCTCGTCAGCTCCGCGCCGTCAGGAAGTCCAACCCTGTCGGAGTCGTCGTCCAACGATGGCGACTTCGAGACGGCGACGGAGCTTGAAAAGAGGATCGAGGACAGTGTAGGCGTCATCACCATGGTTGCCACAAGGTCCAAAAACCTTAAAGGCATATGGGTGAAGGCGCTAAAGGAGGCTGCGGAGAATGTCAGCGAGGCCGCTAAGACTCTGCAGCGACGCTGTACCTCGGACGAGACGAGGAAGCTGCAAGCAGATAACGCTCGCCTCCAAGGCGAAGTGTCGCAGCTCAGGAAGGAGGTGGCTCATCTACAGATGCAGGTGGAACGGCCCAGCCAGCATGTCGAGGAATCGGGCAAGGAAGAGCTCGTGCGTTCGATCATTGACCAGGTGGGGTCAATGATCAGCGCCAGGTTCGCCGCATTGAGGACCGTCTCCTTCCGGAGAAGCGTCTTCGCCCCTCACTAGCAGCGGACAAGAGACCGGATGCGGTGCCCGGTCCAACATCGAGCCCTTCGCCTTCCCAGGCACCTGCTCCCGCAAAGCCGGCAGTCAAGGCGCCCAGCGCTAAGCCGGCTGTAGTGGGGTCTTCTGCGGCCCTGAAGCATCCCAAGGGAGGGCGGAGCAATGCCGCGAAGGAAGGCCAAAAGATGGCAACAGAGTCCCGACCTCTGCCACCAGCACCGCAGTCTAAGGATCAACCATGGACGACGGTGGTGAAGAGGAAGGGACACAAGAAGCAGGGCGGGAAGGCGGCAAAGGGTCCCGGCGAACCCGCAAAGAGGGAGAGGGCGGTAAGGATTGCGACTCCGCGATCGTCCGCTGTTGTGGTGACCCTGCAGCCGGAGGCTGTGGCAGCGGGCGTCACATACATTGAGGTGATTACCGAGGCGAAGGCGAAAATAAACCTCGCCGTCCTCGGTATAACCGAGATGCGTTTCCGAATCTGCGCCACGGGGGCTCGTATGTTCGAGATCCCCGGCGCAGACAGTAGGGACAAGGCGGACGCCCTCGCCAAGAGGTTGAGGGAGGTGTTCACCGCAGCGGGCAAAGGGGTCCGGGTGTCTAGACCGGCAAAGACAGCCGAAATCAAGGTGTCCGGTCTAGATGATTCGGCCTCTGTGGAGGATGTGGTGGCGGCTGTATCGTTGGCTGGCGACTGTCCCAGGGACACTATTAAGTGTAGCGAGGTTCTGCGGTATCCCGCAGGCCTCGGGATGGCCTGGGTTCGGTGTCCCGTGGCTGCTGCCAAAAAGGTGGCTGCCGCAGGACGTCTGATGGTCTCGTGGGTGGTGGCCGAGGTGAAGCTCGTAGAGCCCTCACCTCTGAGGTGTTTCCGCTGTTTTGAGGCGGACACGTGAGGGCTCAGTGCGACGCACCAGTCGACCGGGGGAGTTGTGCTGCCGCTGTGGCCAATCTGGCCACAAGGCGGTATTGTGCTCCGCCACCCCGCGTTGCGCTGTGTGCGTCGCCGCAAAGAAACCGGCGGATCATAGAATGGGGGGGAAGGCCTGCAAAGCGCCTTCCAAGGTCGCTAAAAGGCCGGTCCGCCCGTTGCCACCTCGGCAACCGACCAGCCAGCCGATGGAGGAGGAAGCGTCCAACGACCCTGGGACCACTCCACAGCCGCCGCAGGGGGGAAAGGTGAGAGCGTAGGCGTACTCAATTCCCCTTACGACTCGAGCGATGGACACGGGGAGGTCTGTCGCTCAATACAAGTCAGCGAGGTGAGCGCGCCCGGTGTTCCCGCGCGCCTACCGGCGGTGTCAACTGCCGGGGCCCGCAATAGCGAGCCGCCACCAGCTGTGCACGCGGAAGAATGCTCACAGCGTACCCGCATGCACAGTACTTGGGTGGAGCGAAGGAACACCGTGGGGTTTTAGTCGGTGCGAGTCCGACATAACCTGCCCTCGCGGGGCGGGTATGCGTAGGCATTTCCCACGAAAAAAAAAAAAAAAAAAAAAAAAAAGGTTAGGTTAGGTTGGGGTGCCACGTCAGAAAACCTCCTCGAGTGCCTGGTCGTGAATTTCCCTTTGATACTATTGTATCCGGGGGAAAGGCAACGCCGGGACGGTGCACCCTGGGCACTGGTGATGACACGTTGTTGCCAGTGGCGAATGTTCTGACAGGGGGATAGCTGCTCTGCGTGTCCCTCTGATAAGCGGAGGGCACAGCGGAGTGGCAGGGTTGCATTTTGATTTCCATATCCGGAGGAAAGGCAACCGAACGATGGTGCGCATTGGGCACTGGTGACGATATGTCGTTCTCAGTGCCCAATGCGAGGTTAGATGTTGCATTTCTCCTTGATCAAAGTATCCGGGGAAAGGCAACAAAATGAGGTGTGCATTGGGAACTGGTGGCGATACGTCGTTGGCAGTGCTTAATGCTCATGTGGGGACGGCTCGCGCTTTACTGCCGCCGGGCACTCAACCGTCGAGCGTTGTGGGAGGTTGCATTTCTCCTTGATTTCTGTATCCGGGGGAAAGGCAACAAATGATGGTGGGTATTGGGAACTGGTGACGATATATCGTTTCCAGTGCCTAATGCTCATAGTGGAGGGACGGGCTCGGTGTGCACTCACACTGCCGCCGGGCACTCAACCGTCCAAAACTGGGGAGTTACGTCGGCTCTCCCAGCGCGCCGTAACCCGCTGTACTTTCGTCAAAGACCCCAGTGTTGACGATAATGGGGTATGTCGAAGTGCAGTGGAGCGGAGGGCTTGCCTTAACTGGCCGGCCCGCGAGGAGTAAACCTCTATAAAATAATCAGACAGCGAAGTCTTAAAAACCTGTGGGTACCAGGCGACCCCCACAGTATGTAGCCTTGTCACCGGAATAGGCGTCACCCGGGGACCGACCTTTACTTCGTCCTAAATCGTGGGAACAGATATGATTAATTCAAAAAACAAAAACGTGAGGGTAGATAGTGACGACGACACGAGCGACTCTATGCTCAGCGTAGAGTCATTCGATGGGAGAAGCGATGCATAGAAGAAAACGTCCTTCTAAGGACGCAGATATTGATGTAAAATTCTGGCGACAGCCGAGAGAGATCGGCAGGGCATAACTGCGACTGCCAAGAGGGGTCGAGGGCGACCTCCTACAACTGGGGAATACGTCGGCCTTGCAAAGGCCAAAATGGCGTTGGTGGCCGCTAAAGAAGCGGAGATGAGGGTAGAGGCGGAGGCGGAGTTAACATCATCGTCTCGTCAGCTCCGGGCCGGCAGGATAACAACCCTGTCGGAGTCGTCGTCCAACGATGGCGACTTCGAGCCGGCGTCGGAGCTGCAAAAGAGGATCGAGGACAGCGTCGGCGTCATCTCCATGGTGGCCCAAAGGTCAAAGAACCTTAAGGGCGTGTGGGTGAAGGCGCTGAAGGAGGCTGCAGAGAACGTAAGCGAGACCGCAAAGACTCTGCAGCGACGCTGTACCTCAGAGGAGACGAGGAAGCTGCAGGCCGATAATACTCGTCTTCAAGACGAAGTGGCGCAGCTGCGAAAGGAGGTGGCCTACCTGCGAATGCAGATAGACCGGCCCACCCAACACACAGAGGAAGCGGGCAAGGAGGAGCTCGTGCGTTCGATCATTGACCAGGTAGGGTCAATGATCAACGCCAGGTTCGCGGCGCTGGAGGATCGTCTCCTGCCCGAGAAGCGCCTTCGCCCTCCACTGGCGGCGGATAGGAGACCGGAGGCAGTGCCCGGTCCCTCGTCCTGCCCTGCACCTGCCCAGGCACCGGTTGTCGCAAAACCGCCTGTCAAGGCGGCTAGTGTTAAACCGGCTGTCGCTGCAGGTGCCGCTGCCCAGAAGCACTCAAAGGAAAGCGGAGCGGGCTCGAAAGCGGAGCCAGAAGACGGCAGCTGAGGCCTCTCCTCTGCCACCAGCACCACAATCCACAGACGAACCGTGGACTACGGTGGTGAGGAAGGGCTGAAAAGCAAGGGTGGGAAGGTGATCAAGAGTGTTGGCAAACCCGCAAAGAAGGCGGTGAAAATTGCCACCCCAAGATCCTCTGCTGTGGTGGTGACCCTGGAGCCGGAGGCTTCGGCGGCGGGCGTCACCTACATCGATGTTATTACCGAGGCGAAGGCGAAGATCAACCTCGCCTCCCTCGGTATAACCGAAATGCGGTTCCGTATCTGTGCCACGGGGGCTCGAATGTTCGAGATCCCTGGCGCAGACAGCGACAAAAAGGCGGACGCCCTCGCACAAAAGCTGAGCGAGGTGCTCGCAGCGGCGGGCAAGCGAGTGCGGGTATCCAGACCGGCGAAGACAGCTGAGATCAAGGTCTCCGGTCTGGATGACTCTGCCACAGCAGAGGAAGTAGTGGCAGCTGTGACGAAGGCTGGCGGCTGTCCCAAGGACGCTGTGAAGTGCAGCGAAATCTGCGGTATCCCGCAGGCCTTGGGATGGCCTGGGTCCGGTGCCCCGTGGCTGTCGCCAAAAAGGTGGCAGCTGACGGGCGCCTTATGGTATCCTGGGTGGCATCCGCGGTCAAGCTGGTGGAGCCCTCACCTCTGAGGTGCTTCCGATGCCTTGAAGCGGGTCATGTGAGGGCTCAGTGCGGCGCCGCAGTCGACCGGGGGGAGCTCTGCTTCCGCTGTGGTCAGCCTGGCCACAAAGCGGCGCAGTGCTCCGCCGCCCCGCGTTGTGCTGTGTGCGTCGCCGCGAAGAAACCAGCGGACCACAGGATGGGAGGGAAGGCCTGCTCTGCGCCTTCCAAGGTCGCGAAAAGGCCGGTCCGCCCGTTGCCACCTCGGCAACCGACCAGCCAGCCGATGGAGGAGGAAGCGTCCCACGACCCTGGGACCACTCCACAGCCGCCGCAGGGGGGAAAGGTGAGAGCGTAGGCGTACTCATTTCCCCCCTTACGACTCGAGCGATGGACACGGGGAGGTCTGTCGCTCAACATGAGTCAGCGAGGTGAGAGCGCGCCCGGTGTTCCCGCGCGCTCAAACAGGGCAAAGTCTGCCGGGGCCACACAACTGGCCGCCCCGCTGTGCACGCGGAAGAATGCTCACAGCGTACCCGCATGCACAGTAATTTGGGTGGAGCGAAGGAACACCGTGGGGTTTTAGTCGGTGCGAGTCCGACATAACCCGCCCTGTTCGCGGGGGCGGTATGCGTAGGCATTTCCCACGAAAAAAAAAAAAAGGTTAGGTTAGGTTAGGTTAGGTTAGGTTAGGTTACGCGAGGGTATATCACCGGATTCGCATCCTACGCCAGAGCGGTGGTGGCGAGCCAGAAGAGGCGCTCGAGGCGGTAAAACGGCAGGAACGACGTATAGCATTCGCGACGTGGCGCGCAAGGCTCCGCGAGGAGCAGAATGCGCGCAAACGCGTCGTCGGAGCATTCCTGCCGGTCTTCGAAGCCTGGATGCAGCGACGAGGAGGAAGACTCACCTACAGACTTACGCAGGTGATCACCGGGCACGGTTGCTTCGGTGATTACCTGTGTAAGATCGGTCGCGAGGCGACGGCGAATTGCTTCCACTGTGGCGGCAACGACCAAGACTCCGCATCGCACACTCTCGCAGCTTGCCCGGCGTGGGAGGCCGAGCGGCGGGTCTTGGTCGGTCACATCGGACGGAACCTGTCCCTGTCAGCAGTCGTGTCGGCGATGCTGCGCGGGGAATCGGCGGAGGGCCGTAGCCTCCTTCTGCGAGACCGTAATGGTCCGAAAGGAGGCTGCCGAGCGGACAGAGATGTTTCGAGATTTGCCGACGCGGCGCTCGCGCGCCTCGTCACGGCCCTCCTATCGGTGATCCCCTACCGTAAACGAATTTACGGTCGCTGACGATCGGAGTGGGGCTCCGACCGTCCAGTAATAGCGACCCCGAGGAGGACGACGGCACGACGTGGTACCGTGTCGTCGTGATAGTTCCGTGAGGGTTCTGGGGTGCGGTTTCACGCACGCCCCCGGACGGCTATCCCAGCGAAGCGCAGGGGTTGCGGTTGCGTTCCTAACGGAGATCCCGCGACCCCTCGCGAGCGTTGGTGGCGCACTACACCGTAATGAATGGTGCGAGTCCGACATAATCTGCCCTGCTCCCCGCGATGTGGGTATGCGTAGGCATTTCCCCACGCCAAAAAAAAAAAAAAAAAGGTTAGGTTAGGTTAGGTTAGGTTAGGTTAGGTTAGGTTAGGTTAGGTTAGGTTAGGTTGGGGTGCCACGTCAGAAAACCTCCTCGAGTGCCTGGTCGTTGAATTTCCCTTTCATACTTTTGTATCCGGGGGAAAGGCAACGCCGGGACGGTGCACCCTGGGCACTGGTGATGATACGTTGTTGCCAGTGGCGAATGTTCTGACAGGGGGATAGCCGTTTCCTTGGCGTGTACCTCTGATAAGCAGAGGGCACAGTGGAGTGGCAGGGGGTTGCATTTCCTTTTGATTTCCATATCCGGAGGAAAGGCAACCGAACGATGGTGCGCATTGGACACTGGTGACGATATGTCGTTCTCAGCGCCCAACAATGCGAGGGGTGGAGGTTGCATTTCTCCTTGATCAAAGTATCCGGGGAAATGCAACAAAATGAGGGTGCATTGGGAACTGGTGGCGATGCGTCGTTGGCAGTGCCTAATGTTCACAGTGTGGGGACGGGCTCGGTGTGCGCTTTACTGCCGCCGGGCACTCAACCGTCAAGCGTTGTGGGAGGTTGCATTTCTCCTTGATTTCTGTATCCGGGGAAAGGCAACAAATGATGGTGGGTATTAGGAACTGGTGACGATATATCGTTTCCAGTGCCTAATGCACATAGTGGGGACGGGCTCGGTGTGCGCTTTACTGCCGCCGGGCACTCAACCGTCCAAAACTGGGGAGTTACGTCGGCTCTCCCAGCGCGCCGTAACCCGCTGTACTTTCGTCAAAGACCCCAGTGTTGACGATAATGGGGTACGTCGAAGTGCAGCGGAGCGGAGGGGCTTGCCTTAATTGGCCGGCCCGCGAGGGTAAATCTCTATAAAAAATCAGACAGCGAAGTCTTAAAACCTGTGGTACCTGTGGCGACCCCTTACAGTATGTAGCCTTGTCCCTGGAATAGGCGTCACCCGGGGACCGACATTTTATTTCGTCCTATAATCGTGGGAACTAATATGGAAACTTTAAAACAAACCAATAGCATGTCGGAGATGAGCGAGGAGGGAGAGAGCGACTCTATGCATAGCGTGGAGTCTCTTCAAGAGAACAAAACTGGTGCGGGAAGAAAGCGGCCATCTACGGACGCAAGTTCTGGTCCGGTTACGGGCCATGATGAGGAGACGAGAAATACAGTGGCAAGAACGTCTGCCAAGAGAGGCCGAGGGAGGCCTCCGACTACAGGAGAGTATGTCGGGCTAGCGCAGGCGAAGCTAGCGCTAATTGCCGCCAATAGAGAGGAGGAGAGGATGGAAGCAGAGCGGGAGATTGCATCCACGGCCCTGATCGGCTTCGCGCCGACAGGATGACAACACTATCAGAGTCTTCGTCAAATGACGGCGACTTTCAGGCGGCATCAGATTTACGAAAGAAGATTGACGAGAACATTGACGTCATCAACCAGGTTGCTTCGAAATCGAAGAACCTTAAGGGCACCTCGATTCGGGCGTTGAGGGAAGCTGCAGAATCCATCAGGTCGTTCACCCAGGTTCTGCAGAGTCGGTGCACCTCGAAGAAACGAGGGGCTGCAGGTGAGCAACAACCGCCTGCAAGCGGAAGTTGGACAACTGCGGAAGGCTGGCGGAGGATGCGGGTACTCTTGAGCAGCCCATAATAAGCGTGGACCAGTCCCGGCTGACGGCAACGAGGATCTGGTTCGTTCCATCATTTGTCAAGTGGGGACAATGATGAACGCTAGATTCGCGGCTTTGGAGGACCGTCACTCTCGAAAAGCGCCTCCGTCCTCCGTTGGCGGCAGACGCGAGGCGCGGTGCCTACCGCCTCTGCTGGTCCATCGCCTCCCCAGCTCCCGGCTGCCCCGAAGCCGCCTGTCATTGCGGCTACCGGTGAACGGGCAGTCGTTGTTGTTTCAGTTCCGGCGCCCCTAAGGGGAAGGGAAAGGGCAAGCGAGCGATCCAACAAAAAGGGAGTGAGAAGGTTACTGAGTCTCGATCTCGCCACCGGCACCTCAGTCCATGGAGGAGCCGTGGACTACGGTGGTAAGAAAAGGGCTCAGAAACAAAGGCGGCAAGGTCGTCAGAGTCCTGGCAATCCTGCACCGAGGCCAGCGAAGATTGCCACTTAGATCGCCGCTGTCGTGGTGACACTGGCGCCTGAAGCGGTGGCGGCAGGTGTTACCGCGCGGAGGTTATCACCGAGGCGAAGAGAAAGTCGACCTTTCCGCCCTCGGGATAACAGGACTCCGTGGTTCCGCATTACGCCACTGGGGCGCGTATGTTCGAAATCCCGGCGCAGACAGCGGCGACAGGGCGGACGGACTTCAAGGACAAATTGAGGAGGCGCTTTCAGATCCAAAGGTGGTGATAACCAGACCATCAAAGACAGTGGAGGTCAGAGCTGCTGGTCTGGATGATCCTGCCACTGTGGAGGAGGTGGTGACAGCCGTGGCCAAGGCCGGTGACTGCCCCAAGGAGGCGGTTAAGTGCAGCCAGATCCTACGGGATGTTGCAGGACTTGGGGTGGCCTGGGTCCGATGTGTCCTCGTGGCGGCCAAAAAGTGTCGCCGACGGCGGAAGGCTGATGATCTCGTGGGTCTCAGCTGTGGCGAAACTAGTGGAGCCCACACCTCTGAGGTGCTTCCGCTGCATGGAGTCGGGGATTGATGTGAGGGCCCAGTGCGACGCCGCAGTCGACCGGGGAGCTGTGCTTCCGTTGTGGTCAGTCTGGCCACAAGGCAGCGCAGCAGCCCGCCAACCCGCGTTGCGCTGTGTGTGTCGCAGCCAAAAAACCGGCCGACCACAGGATGGGAGGAAGGGCCTGCACCGCGCCTCCCAAGAGAGGGAAAAGGCCAGCTAGAACGTCGCCGCCGAAGCAACAGGCCACCCAGGAACCACAAGTGGAGGCGATGGAGGAGGATCCGAAACCGGCCTCGCAATGAGCTACGGCCTTCGCGTAGTTCAGGCGAACGTCAACCACTGTGCTCGAGCACAAGATCTGCTCTTTCAGAGTATGGCACAGTGGTTGACCCACGTGGCCGTCGTTTCGGAACCCTACCTGGTTCCAGAAAGGGATGGCTGGGCGGGAGACGAGGAGGGACTTGTCGCGGTATTTGCCCGGACGACTGCTGGTGGCCCACCCTTGGATTGGGTGGAGAAGGGTCGGGTTCGTTGCGGCGTTTTAGTGGGGGGATAGTCATTATTGGCATTTATTGTCCCCCAGCAGAAGCCGCCTGAGTCTTATGGACTTCAAGGCGAGGTCGGAGCTCATTGGTGCGGAGTCACCCCATCCTATTTCCAGATGGGTGACTTGCCGCTAAGAACACCGTTTGGGGCTGTTCTGCCAGCGATACGCGGGGACGTTCCTGGAGGGTGGCACTGTCCGTAGGACTGTGTCTGCTCAACCGAGGTTCGGAACCCACATGCGTTCGGCCCCAGGGGAGCTCCGTTGTGGACCTAACCTTCGCCAGCACATCCATGGCGCGCCGGGTTCACGGGTGGGAAGTCGTGTCCGGGGTGGAGACGCTGTCGGACCATTTGTATATCCGCTTCAGCGTCTCCGACTCCGTCGCGGCTCCGGTCCGATCCGGGCGAGCGGTCGTCCGTGGCGACGGCCCGCGATGGGCACTCAAGCACCTCGACGGGGAAGTTCTCTTCGAGGCTTCCTGGTGGAATCGTGGGTTTCCCCTGAGGTGCAGCAACCACTGCGTGGAGGACGAAGCGGTGGCGCTTCGCGCGTCGATGACTCGCGTCTGCGATGCGTCGATGCCACGGTTGGAGCCTCGACCGCCGAAAAGGCAGGTGTACTGGTGGTCCGCCGACATCGCTGAGCTGCGCACTGCGTGCGTAGTCGCGAGACGCCAGTACACGAGGCAACGCCGGAGGAGACGCCGTGACGATGCGGCCGAGTCATCGTTGCGCGACGCTTATGTGGAGTCAAGCCATCTTCAAATCGCCATCGGCGAGGCCAAGGCTAGGCGAGAAACGAGCTGCTGGAGACTCTGACCGTGATCCGTGGTCGCCCATACCGCATGGTGCGGGGAACTTCGCCCATGTGCACCCCTCTGACGCGGAGTCTCCAGCCCCAGTTCGTGGACGCAGTGGTTGCAGCCCTGTTCCCCTGAGAGAGGAACACACGCCGCCGACCATGGTCTGACTGCGCTGAATGCGGTTACTGGCGGGGACGAGGTGGTACCGCCGGTAACCCTGGAGTTCGGCCGCGATTCTTCGACTCCGTTCGAGGAATACGGCCCCAGGACCCGACGGTGTACCTGGCCGTGCGTGGGTCCTAGCATCCGGCGCACTCGAGGGCAAACTCAGAGGACTATTCGATTCGCCTAACGCAGGGCCGTTTTCCGCGGGTGTGGAAGGCGGGCACGATGGTCTTCTTGAGGAAGGAGGGCGCCTGAGGGACTCGCCCTCTGCGTACCGGCCCATAGTGCTGTTGGACGAGGTGGCAAAGCTCTTTGAGCGTGTCATTGCCGGTCGCCTCGTCCGGCATCTGGTGGGGTCGGTCCCGATTTGGATGATAGCCAATTCGGTTTTCGCGAGGGCAGGTCCACGATACATGCGATCATGCGAGTGAAGAGGACGGCGGAGGAAGCAGTCGCCCGGGGTGAGGTCGTCTTGGCGGTGTTCTTGACATCGCCAACGCCTTCAACACCTTGCCCTGGAGTTGCATCAGGGAGGCACCCGGTATCACCGCGCCGAACTACCTCCAGCGCATGATCGCATCCTATCTCCCGGGCAGGTCGGTGGCATACAGGTGTCGGAACGCGTGGCATAGTCGCGTAGTGTCGTGCGGTGTCCCACAGGGTTCGGTTCTCGGACCGCTCCTGTGGAACATCGGCTACGACTGGGTATCACTTCATGATCCCTACTGCGAGGCCTTCTGCGTAACTTGCTACGCCGACGACACCTTGGTGACGGCAAGGGCGGCACCTACAGGAGTGCACCATACGTGCTACAGCGGGAGTGGCCCACGTAGTGGGTCGTATCCGAAGGCTGGGTCTCGAGGTGGCCCCAACAAGTCTGAGGTCTTGTGTTTTCACGGGCCTCGGAACGCGCCAAATTTCGACCGTAATACATCGTAGTAAGAGTTCTATCGAGACTGTCCCAGATGAAATATCTGGGACTCACTTTGGACGGCCGATGGAACTTCGAGGTGCACTTCCTAGGCCTATTGCCCAGGCTGTTGCGCGCGGCGGCCGCAGTCGGCAGCTTGCTGCCGAATATCGGAGGTCCGAATGGCTTTGCCGGCGCCCGTATCTGGGCATGGTGCGCCCATGGCGCTGTACGGGGCACCCGTGCGGAGTGACGCCTGAATAGCCGGACAATCGCTCTTCTGCAAAGGCCCCAGAGGGCGATGGCGATCAGAGCGATCCGGGGTACCACACGGTGTCCCACGAGGCGGCGTGTGCCATGGCGTCCTCCTGGGAACTGGAGGCGAAAGTTCTCGCGTCCGTCTTCTTTTGGCGCGAGAGCTTGATCGCGGTGCGCCAGTTCCCACCCACGAGGGAGGAGGTTGATG
Organism: Teinopalpus imperialis; assembly: GCA_029286865.1. NCBI lineage: Eukaryota > Metazoa > Arthropoda > Insecta > Lepidoptera > Papilionidae > Teinopalpus > Teinopalpus imperialis. The sequence continues at coordinate 42,337 of JAGSMU010000230.1, read as the reverse complement.
CGGCGAGGGCGGAGCGTCGAAGGGTCATGGTGTTGAGGTGGCAGCATGCACTTCGACAGCCCCGGGCCGGAACCACGACCGTAGAGGCAGTACGTCCAGTCCTCGTGCAGTGGCTGAATAGACGTCACGGAGTGCTCACCTTCCGGTTGTCGCAGGTGCTTTCGGGGCATGGATGCTTCGGGAAGTACCTGCACTTGATCGGAAGGGAGCCAAACGAGGGCTGTCACCACTGTGACGGCTGCCTCCAAGACACGGCCCAGCACACGCTGGAGGTGTGTCCTCGGTGGGCAGAACAGCGCCGAGCACTGAGTGCCGTAGTGGGTAACGACTTGTCGCTGGCGGCCGTAGTTCGCGCCATGGTCGACAGTCGGGAAGGGTGGGCAGCAGTGCAGGTGTACTGCGAGGCGGTGATGTCCACGAAGGAGGAGGCGGAGCGAGTTCGGGAGTCAGCCGCCTCGGATCCAGTCCGCAGACGCCGCATCGGGCGAAGACGCAGAGCGTATGCGCTCGCCATTCCGCCCTGATACGACTCGAGCTATAGACCCGGGGAGGCCCGTAGCTCAAAAATGAGTCAGCGAGGTGAGAGCGCGCCCCGTGTTCCCGCGCGCTCCATAAAGGTTACTAACGGCCGGGGCCCGCAAAGCGAGCCGCCACTGCTGTGCACGCGGACGAATGCGCAAGCGTACCCGTATGCACAGCACTCCAGTGGGCAGAAGGAACACCGTGGGTTTTAGTCGGTGCGAGTCCGACATAACCCGCTCTCGTCCCCGCGAGGGCGGGTATGCGTAGGCATTTCCCCACGAAAAAAAAAAAAGGTTAGGTTAGGTTAGGTTGGGGTGGGGTCCCTCCCTGGGAACTGGAGGCGAAAGTTCTCGCGTCCGTCTTCTTTTGGCGTGAGAGCTTGATCGCGGTGCGCCAGTTCCCACCCACGAGGGAGGAGGTTGATGCGGCGAGGGCGGAGCGTCGAAGGGTCATGGTGCGGAGGTGGCAGCATGCACTTCAACAGCCCCGGGCCGGAACCACGACCGTAGAGGCAGTACGTCCAGTCCTCGTGCAGTGGCTGAATAGACGTCACGGAGTGCTCACCTTCCGGTTGTCGCAGGTGCTTTCGGGGCATGGATGCTTCGGGAAGTACCTGCACCTGATCGGAAGGGAGCCAAACGAGGGCTGTCACCACTGTGACGGCTGCCTAAGACACGGCCCAGCACACGCTGGAGAGGTGTCCCGATGGGCGGAACAGCGCCGGGCACTCCAGTGCCGTAGTCGGAGAGGACCTGTCGCTGCCGGCCGTGGTTCGCGCTATGGTCGACAGCCGAGAGGCATGGGCAGCAGTGCGCATCTACTGCGAGGCAGTGATGTCCACTGCTGAGAAAAGGGTTTATGCCGGAGTCAGCCGCCCGGATCCAGTCCGCAGACGCCGCATCGGGCGAAGACGCAGAGCGTATGCGCTCGCCATTCCGCCCTGATACGACTCGAGCTATAGACCCGGGGAGGCCCGTAGCTCAAAAATGAGTCAGCGAGGTGAGAGCGCGCCACGTGTTCCCGCGCGCTCCATAAAGGTTACTAACGGCTGGGGCCCAAGAGCGAGCCGCCACTGCTGTGCACGCGGACGAATGCGCAAGCGTACCCGTATGCACAGCACTCGGTGGGCAGAAGGAACACCGTGGGTTTTAGAGAACCATTAGAGAACCGCCTCGTCCCCGCGAGGGCGGGTATGCGTAGGCATTTCCCCACGTAAAAAAAAAAAAGGTTGGGTGGAAGGGGTGCCACGTCAGAAACCTCCTCGAGTGCCTGGTCGTTGAATTTCCCTTGATACTATTGTATCCGGGGGAAAGGCAACGCCGGGACGGTGCACCCTGGGCACTGGTGATGATATGTTGTTGCCAGTGGCGAATGTTCTGACAGGGGGGGGCTTTAGCTGCTCTGCGTGTCCCTCTGATAAGCGGAGGGCACAGCGGAGTGGCAGGGTGGTTGCATTTCCTCTTGATTTCCATATCCGGAGGAAAGGCAACCGAAGGAGGCGCATTGCACCGCGACGATACGTCGTTCTCAGTGCCCAATGCGAGGGTGGAGGTTGCATTTCTCCTTGATCAAAGTATCCGGGGAAGGCAACAAAATGGGGTGCATTGGGAACTGGTGGCGATACGTCGTTGGCAGTGCCTAATGCTCATAGTGGAGGACGGGCTCGGTGTGCGCTGCACTGCCGCGGGCACTCAACAAATCGAGCGTTGTGGGAGGTTGCATTTCTCCTTGATTTCTGTATCCGGGGAAAGGCAACAAAATGAGGGTGCATTGGGAACTGGTGGCGATACGTCGTTGGCAGTGCCTAATGCTCACAGTGTGGGGACGGCTCGGTGCGCTTTATCGCCACCGGGCACTCAACCGTCGAGCGTTGTGGGAGGTTGCATTTCTCCTTGATTTCTGTATCCGGGGAAAGGCAACAAAATGAGGGTGCATTGGGAACTGGTGGCGATACGTCGTTGGCAGTGCCTAATGCTCATAGTGGAGGACGGGCTCGGTGTGCACTCACACTGCCGCCGGGCACACAACCGTCCAAAACTGGGGAGTTATTGCCTCCCAGCGCTGTAACCTGGGCTGTAATTCTGCCAAAGACCCCAGTGCTGACGATAATGGGGTACGTCGAAGTGCAGTGGAGCGGAGGGTTTGCCTTAACTGGCCGGCCCGCGAGGAGTAAATCTCTATAAAAATCAGACAGCTGTGTCTTAAAACCTGTGGGTACCAGGCGACCCCCACAGTATGTAGCCTTGTCACCGGAATAGGCGTCACCCGGGGACCGACCTTACTTCGTCCTATAATCGTGGGAACAAATATGGAATATGAAAACAAAACATTAGCATGTCGGAGATGAGTGATGAGGGAGAGTGACTCTATGCAAAGCGTGGAGTCTCCAAGAGAACAGAAAGAGTGCGGGAAGAAAGCGGCCATCTACGGACGCAAGTTCTGGTCCGGTTACGGGCCATGATGAGGAGGCGAGAAACACAGTGGCAAGAACATCTGCCAAGAGAGGCCGAGGGAGGCCTCCGACTACGGGGGAGTATGTCGGACTAGCTCAGGCGAAGCTAGCGCTAATTGCCGCCAATAGAGAGGAGGAGAGGATGGAAGCAGAGCGGGAGATTGCATCCACAGCTCGACGGCTCCGCGCCGACAGGATGACAACATTATCGGAGTCGTCGTCAAATGACGGCGACTTTCAAGCGGCATCGGATTTACGGAAGAAGATTGACGAGAACATCGACGTCATAAACCAGGTTGCTTCGAAATCGAAGAACCTTAAGGGCACCTCGATTCGGGCGTTGAGGGAAGCTGCAGAATCCATCAGGTCGCTCACCCAGGTTCTGCAGAGTCGGTGCACCTCGGAAGAAACGAAGGGGCTGCAGGTGAGCAACAACCGCCTGCAAGCGGAAGTTGGACAACTGCGGAAGGAAGTGGCGGAGATGCGGTTGCTGATGGAGCAGCCTAATAAACGCGGGCCAGTCCCGGCTGAAGGCAACGAGGATCTGGTGCGTTCTATCATTTGTCGGCATACCGATAACGCTGCGCTTCGGAGGATCGCCTTCTCCCCGAGAAACGCCTCCGTCCTCCGTTGGCGGCAGACGCGAGAATAAGTGATGCGCCCAGCACTTCGGCTGCCCCTCGGCTTACTCGCTGGATTTGATGTTCTGAAGCCGCCTGTCATTGCGCCTAGCAGCGAACGGGCAGTCGTCACTGGGGGTCTGTATTCCGAAGGGAAGGGCAAGGGGAAAGGTAAGCGCAGCGAACCCACAAAGGGGATCCAGATGGCAACTGAGCCCCGCTGATCTGTTATCATAACCTCAGTCCATGGAAGAACCGTGGACTACGGTGGTAAGAAAGGCTCAAGAAAAGAAGGGCGGCAAGGTTGTCAAGTATCCTGGCAATCCTGCACCGAGGCCGGCAAAGATTGCCGCCCCCAGATCGGCCGCTGTCGTGGTGACACTGGCGCCGGAAGCGGCGGCGGCTGGTGTTACTTATGCGGAGGTTATCACCGAGGCGAAGAGGAAAGTCGACCTCCTGCCCCTCGATGTAACAGAGATGACCCAGTGGTTCCGCACATGCCACGGGCGCATGTTTGAAATCCCCGGTGCAGACAGCGGCGACAGGGCGGACCGCCTTGCCGAAAAGTTGAGGAGGCGCCTGCGCCGCTGTGGGTGGGTGGGATAAATCCAGACCAGCAAAGACAGTGGAGGTCAGAATTGCTGGTTCAGATGACTCCACCACTGTGGAGGAGGTGGTGACAGCCGTGGCGAAGGCCGGTGGCTGCCCTGAGGAGGCAGTCAAATGCAGCCAGATCCTACGGGATGTTGCAGGACATGGGGTGGCCTGGGTCCGATGTCCCGTGGCGGCTGCCAAAAGGGTCGCCGACGGCGGAAGGCTGATGATCTCGTGGGTCTCAGCCGTGGCGAAGCTTGTCGAGCCCACACCTCTGAGGTGCTTCCGCTGCTTGGAGTCGGGACATGTGAGGGCCCAATGCGACGCCGCAGTCGACCGGGGGGAGCTGTGCTTCCGTTGTGGTCAGTCTGGCCACAAGGCAGCGCAGTGTTCCGCCAACCCGCGTTGCGCGGTGTGTGTCGCAGCCAAAAAACCGGCCGACCACAGGATGGGAGGAAGGGCCTGCACCGCGCCTCCCAAGAGAGGGAAAAGGCCAGCTCGCACGTTGCCACCGAAGCAACCGGCCAGCCAGCAACCACAGGTGGAGGCAATGGAGGAGGATCCGAAACCGGCCTCGCAATGAGCTACGGCCTTCACGTAGTTCAGGCGAACGTCAACCACTGTGCTAGAGCACAAGATCTGCTCTTTCAGAGTATGGCGCAGTGGTTGACCCACGTGGCCGTCGTTTCGGAACCCTACCTGGTTCCGGACAGGGATGGATGGGCGGGAGACGTGGATGGCTCGGTCGCGAAGTTGCTCGACGACTGCTGGTGCCCCACCCATGGATTGGGTGGAGAAGGGTCGCGGATCTGTTGGTGGCGCTGGTGGGGGATAGTCATTATTGGCATTTATTGTCCCCCAGCAGAAGCCGCTCCGAGTTCGAGGACTCTTGGGCGAGGTCGGAGCTCATTGGCAGGAGTCACCCTCATCCTATTTTGGTGATGGGTGACTTCAACGCTAAGAACATCGTTTGGGGCTGTTCTGCCAGCGATACGCGGGGACGTTCCTGGAGAGGTGGGCACTGTCCGTAGGACTCTGTCTGCTCAACCGTGGTGGTTCGAACCCACATGCGTTCGGCCCCAGGGGAGCTCCGTTGTGGACCTGTCCTTCGCCAGCACATCCATGGCGCGCCGGGTTCACGGGTGGGAAGTCGTGTCCGGTGTGGAGACGCTGTCGGATCATTTGTATATCCGCTTCAGCGTCTCCGATTCCGACGCGGTTCTGGTCCGATCCGGGCGAGCGGTCGTCCGTGGCGACGGCCCGCGACGGCACTCGTTGACCTCGACAGGGAAGTTCTCATCGAGGCTTCCCTGGTGGAATCGTGGGTTTCCCCGAGGTGCAACAACCACTGCGTGGAAGACGAAGCGGTGGCGCTTCGCGCGTCGATGACTCGCGTCTGCGATGCGTCGATGCCACGGTTGGGGCCTCGACCGCCGAAAAGGCAGGTGTACTGGTGGTCCGCCGACATCGTTGAGCCAGCACTGCGTGCGTAGTAGCGAGACGCCAGTACACGAGGCAACGCCGGAGGAGACGCCGTGACGATGTGGCTGAGTCATCGTTGCGCGACGCTTACAGGAGGGCCAAGCTTCGTCTTCAAATCGCCATTATGAGGCCAAGGCTGGGGCGAGTCGAGCTGCTGGAGACTCTGAACCGTGATCCGTGGGGTCGCCCATACCACATGGTGCGTGAAACCAGTTCAGCGCCCCTCTGACGCAGAGTCTCCAGCCCCAGTTCGTGGACGCAGTGGTTGCAGCCCTGTTCCCCAGAGAGAGGAACACACGCCGCCGACCATGGCTCCGACTGCGCTGGATGCGGTTACTGGCGGGGACGAGGTGGTACCGCCAGTAACCCGGGAGAGTTCGGGGCCGCGATTCTTCGACTCCGTTCGAGGAATACGGCCCCAGGACCCGATTTGCGTACCTGGCCGCGTGGGTCCCAGCATCCGGCGCACTCGAGGGCAAACTCAGAGGACTATTCAATGCCTGCCTAACGCGGGGCCGTTTTCCGCGGGTGTGGAAGGCGGGCACGATGGTCCTCTTGAGGAAGGAGGGCGCCCGGGGACTCGCCCTCTGCGTACCGGCCCATAGTGCTGTTGGACGAGGTGGCAAAGCTCTTTGAGCGTGTCATTGCCGGTCGCCTCGTCCGGCATCTGGTGGGGGTCGGTCCGGATTTGATGATAGCCAATTCCGGTTTTCGCGAGGGCAGGTCCACGATACATGCGATCATGCGAGGAAGAGACGCGAGGAAGCATCGCCCGGGCGAGGGTCGTTCATGGGTGACTCTTGACATCGCCAACGCCTTCAACACCTTGCCCTGGAGTTGCATCAGGGAGGCACTCCGGTATCACCGGGTGCCGAACTACCTCCAGCGCATGATCGCATCGTATCTCTCGGGCAGGTCGGTGGCGTATAGGTGTCGAAACGCGTGGCATAGTCGCGTAGTCTCGTGCGGTGTCCCACAAGGTTCGGTTCTCGGACCGCTCCTGTGGAACATTGGTTACGACTGGTCCTCCGCGGGTCACTACTGCGTGGCCTCTGCGTGACCTGCTACGCCGACGACACCTTGCGACGGCAAGGGTACCTACAGGGAGTGCACCTACGTGCTAAGAAAAGCGGGAGGCCTCCAATGTAGTGGGCCGCATCCAGCGCCAGTCTCGAGGTGGCCCTTAACAAGTCTGAGGCCTTGTGTTTTCACGGGCCTCGGAACGCGCCACCCTCGGGACTGCACATAGTAGTGGGAGGAGTTCGCATCGGCATCAAGTCCCAGATGAAATATCTGGGACTCACTTTGGACGGCCGATGGAACTTCGAGGTGCACTTCCTGGGCTTATTGCCCAGGTTTATGCGCGGCGGCCGCAGTCGGCAGCTTGCTGCCGAATATCGGAGGTCCGAATGCGGCTTGTCGGCGCCTGTACCTGGGCATGGTGCGCTCCATGGCGCTGTACGGGGCACCCGTGTGGAGTGACGCTCTGAATAGCCGGACAATCGCTCTTCTGCAAAGGCCCCAGAGGGCGATGGCGATCAGAGCGATCCGGGGGTACCACACGGTGTCCCACGAGGCGGCGTGTGTGCTGGCGGCGTCCCCTCCCTGGGAACTGGAGGCGAAAGTTCTCGCGTCCGTTTTCTTTTGGCGTGAGAGCTTGATCGCGGTGCGCCAGTTCCCACCCACGAGGGAGGAGATTGATGCGGCGAGGGCGGAACGTCGAAGGGTCATGGTGCGGAGGTGGCAGCATGCACTTCGACAGCCCCGGGCTGGAACCAGGACCGTAGAGGCAGTACGTCCAGTTCTCGTGCAGTGGCTGGACAGACGTCACGGAGTGCTCACCTTCCGGTTGTCGCAGGTGCTTTCGGGGCATGGATGCTTCGGGAAGTACCTGCACTTGATCGGAAGGGAGCCAAACGAGGGCTGTCACCACTGTGACGGCTGCCTCCAAGACACGGCCCAGCACACGCTGGAGGTGTGTCCTCGGTGGGCAGAACAGCGCCGAGCACTGAGTGCCGTAGTGGGCAACGACTTGTCGCTGGCGGCCGTAGTTCGCGCCATGGTCGACAGTCGGGAAGGGTGGGCAGCAGTGCAGGTGTACTGTGAGGCGGTGATGTCCACGAAGGAGGAGGCGGAGCGAGTTCGGGAGTCAGCCGCCTCGGATCCAGTCCGCAGACGCCGCATCGGGCGAAGACGCAGAGCGTATGCGCTCGCCATTCCGCCCTGAATACGACTCGAGCTATAGACCCGGGGAGGTCCGTAGCTCAAAATGAGTCAGCGAGGTGAGAGCGCGCCTCGTGTTCCCGCGCGCTCTCCATGAAGGTTACCAACGGCCGGGGCCCGCAAGAGCGAGCCGCCACTGCTGTGCACGCGGACGAATGCATATGTTCCGCATGCAATACACCCTGGTGGGCAGAAGGAACACCGTGGGGTTTTAGTCGGTGCGAGTCCGACATAACCTGCCTCGTCCCCGCGAGGGCGGGTATGCGTAGGCATTTCCCCACGAAAAAAAAAAAAAGGTTGGGGTGGGGTGCCACGTCAGAAAACCTCCTCGAGTGCCTGGTCGTTGAATTTCCCTTTGATACTATTGTATCCGGGGGAAAGGCAACGCCGGGCCGGTGCACCCTGGGCACTGGTGATGATACGTTGTTGCCAGTGGCGAATGTTCTGACAGGGGGGGATAGCTGCTCTGCGTGTCCCTCTGATAAGCGGAGGGCACTGCGGAGTGGCAGGGGGGTTGCATTTCCTCTTGATTTCCGTATCCGGAGGAAAGGCAACCGAACGATGGTGCGCATTGGGTAATGGTGACGATACGTCGTCCTCAGTGCCCAATGCGAGGTTGGAGGTTGCATTTCTCCTTGATCAAAGTATCCGGGGGAAAGGCAACAAAATGAGGGTGTGCATTGGGAACTGGTGGCGATACGTCGTTGGCAGTGCCTAATGTTCACAGTGTGGGGGACGGGCCCGGTGTGCGCTTTTACTGCCGCCGGGCACTTAACCGTCGAACGTTGTGGGAGGTTGCATTTCTCCTTGATTTCTGTATCCGGGGAAAGGCAACAAAATGAGGTGTGCATTGGGAACTGGTGGCGATACGTCGTTGGCAGTGCCTAATGTTCACAGTGTGGGGGACGGGCTCGGTGTGCGCTTTTACTGCCGCCGGGCACTCAACCGTCCAAAACTGGGGAGTTACGTCGGCTCTCCCAGCGCGCCGTAACCCGCTGTACTTTCGTCAAAGACCCCAGTGTTGACGATAATGGGGTACGTCGAAGTGCAGCGGAGCGAGGGTTTGCCTTAATTGGCCGGCCCGCGAGGAGTAAATCTCTATAAAAATCAGACAGCGAAGTCTTAAAACCTGTGGGTACCAGGCGACCCCGCTACAGCATGTAGCCTTGTCACCGGAATAGGCGTCACCCGGGGACCGACCTTTACTTCGTCCTATAATCGTGGGAACTAATATGGAATTTACAAAAAACCAAAAGCATGTCGGAGGTGAGTGAGGAGGGAGAGCGACTCTATGCAGAGCGTAGAGTCCCTGAAGAGGAGAGGATTTTTGCGGGAGAAAGCGACCGTCCACGGACGCTGATAGCGGTTCCGGTCCGATAACGGGCCATGATGAGGAGATTAGCAGGTCAGTGGTAAGAACATCTGCCAAAAGAGGTCGAGGAGACCTCCAACGACGGGGAGTATGTTGGTCTTGCCAAGGCCAAACAGGCGTTTGTCGCTGCTAAAAGGGAAGAAGAAAGGTTGGAGGCAGAAAGAGGTCGCATCTGCAGCTCGACAACTCCCGCGCTGACAGAATTACAACCCTGTCAGAGTCGTCGTCGAACGATGAAGATTTGCAGGCGGCGTCGCAGCTGGAAAGAAGATCGAGGATAACATCGCCCTCATAACCAAGGTCGCCTCCAAATCAAAGAACCTGAAGGGCACTTGGGTTAAAGTGCTGAAGGACGCTGCAGAAGAGATCAGGGCGGACACCCAGATATTGCAGAGTCGTTGCACCTCTGAGGAAACGAAGAGGCTGCAAGCGAAGATAAACATTCGCCTGCAAGGTGAGGTTGAGCAGTTGCGCAAAGAGGTGAAGGAGATGCGGTTGCGCATGGAGCAGCCCAGTGAACGTGGCCAAATTCCATCTGAAGGCAACGAGGATCTGGTACGTTCAATCATCTGTCAAGTGGGGACGATGATGAACGCCAGATTCGCTGCTTTGAGGACCGCCTCCTCCCCGAAAAGCGCCTCCGTCCTCCGTTGGCGGCAGATGCGAGGGCAAGTGCGGTGCCTACCGCCTCTGCCGGTCCATCACCTCCCCTGGCTCCCGGTTGCCCTGAAGCCGCCTGCCATTTCGGCTAGCAGTGAACGGACAGTCGTCGCTGGGGTTATGTGAATTCGAAGGAGAAGGGCAAGGGAAGGGTAAGCGCAGGGAACCCACTAAAAGTATTCAGACGATTCCTGAGCCCCGATCTGTGTTAATTCAGCACCTCAGTCCATGGAAGAACCTTGGACTAAGGTGGTAAGAAAGGCTCAAGAACAAGAGCGGCAAGGTTATTAAGAGTCCTGGCAATCCTGCACCGAGGCCGGCAAAGATTGCCACACCTCGGTCGACCGCTGTCGTGGTGACACTGGCGCCGGAAGCGGTGGCGGCAGGTGTAACTTATGCGGAGGTTATCTCCGAGGCGAAGAGGAAAGTCGACCTCTGCCCTCGGGATAACAGAACTGCGATTCCGCACATGCGCCACGGGGGCTCGTATGTTCGAGATCCCCGGCGCAGACAGCGGCGACAGGGCGGATGGCCTTGCCGCCAAATTGAGGGAGGCGCTCGCAGACAAAGGTGTGCGGATAACCAGACCAGCAAAGACAGTGGAGGTCAGAGTTGCTGGTCTGGATGACTCGCCACTGTGGAGGAAGTGGTGACAGCCGTGGCGGCCGGTGGCTGCCCCAAGGAGGTGGTGAAATGTAGCCAAATCCTACGTGATCAGGCTGGACTTGGGGTGGCCTAACTGATGTCCTGTGGCGGCAGCCAAAAAGGTTGCAGATGGCGGAAGGCTTATGATCTCGTGGGTCTCAGCCGTGGCGAAGCCAGTGAGCCCACACCTCTGAGGTGCTTCCGCTGCCTGGAGTCGGGACATGTGAGGCCCAGTGCGACGCCGCAGTCGACCGGGGAGCTGTGCCTGCCAGGTCAGTCTGGCCACAAGGCAGCGCAGTGTTCCGCCAACCCGCGTTGCGCTGTGTGTGTCGCGTTTCAAAACCGGCCGACCACAGGATGGGAGGAAGGGCCTGCACCGCGCCTCCCAAGAGAGGGAAAGGCCAGCTAGAACGTCGCCGCCGAAGCAACAGGCCACCCAGGAACCACAAGTGGAGGCGATGGAGGAGGATCCGAAACCGGCCTCGCACGAGCTACGGCCTTCGCGTAGTTCAGGCGAACGTCAACCACTGTGCTCGAGCTCAAGATCTGCTCTTTCAGAGTATGGCACAGTGGTTGACCCACGTGGCTGCTCGTTCTGAACCCTACCTGGTTCCAGAAAGGGATGGCTGGGCGGGAGACGAGGAGGGACTGGTCGCGGTATTTGCCCGGACGACTGTTGCGGCCCACCCATGGATTGGGTGGAGAAGGGTCGTGGGTTCGTTGCGGCGCTGGTGGGGATAGTCATTATTGGCATTTATTGTCCCCAGCAGAAGCCGCCCGAGTTCGAGGACTCTTGGGCGAGGTCGGAGCTCATTGGCAGGAGTCACCCCATCCTATTTTGGTGATGGGTGACTTCAATGCTAAGAACACCGTTTGGGGCTGTTCTGCCAGCGATACGCGGGGACGTTCCTGAGGGGTGGGCACTGTCCGTAGGACTGTGTCTGCTCAACCGAGGTTCGGAACCCACATGCGTTCGGCCCCAGGAGCTCCGTTGTGGACCTAACCTTCGCCAGCACATCCATGGCGCGCCGGGTTCACGGGTGGGAAGTCGTGTCCGGGGTGGAGACGTTGTCGGACCATTTGTATATCCGCTTCAGCGTCTCCGACTCCGACGCGGCTCCGGTCCGATCCGGGCGAGCGGTCGTCCGTGGCGACGGCCCGCGATACACTCAAGCACCTCGACGGGAAGTTCTTCGAGGCTTCCCTGGTGGAATCGTGGGTTTCCCGAGGTGCAGCAACCACTGCGTGGAGGACGAAGCGTTGGCGATTCGCGCGTCGATGACTCGCGTCTGCGATGCGTCGATGCCACGGTTGGGGCCTCGACCGCCGAAAGGCAGGTGTACTGGTGGTCCGCCGACATCGTTGTGCTGCGCACTGCGTGCGTAGTCGCGAGACGCCAGTACACGAGGCAACGCCGGAGGAGACGCCGTGACGATGCGGCCGAGTCATCTTTGCGCGACGTTTACGGAGGGCCAAGCTTCGCCTCCAAATCGCCATCGCTGAGGCCAAGGCTGGGGCGAGAAACGAGCTGCTGGAGACTCTGGACCGTGATCCGTGGGTCGCCCATACCGCATGGTGCGGGGGAAACTTCGCCCATGGGCACCCCCTCTGACGCGGAGTCTCCAGCCCCAGTTCGTGGACGCAGTGGTTGCAGCTCTGTTCCCCCAGAGAGAGGAACACACGCCGCCGACCATGGCTCCGACTGCGCTGGATGCGGTTGCTGGCGGGGACGAGGTGGTACCGCCGGTAACCCTGGAGAGTTCGGGGCCGCGATTCTTCGACTCCGTTCGAGAAATACGGCCCCAGGACCCGACGGTGTACCTGGCCGTGCGTGGGTCCTAGCGTCCGGCGCACTCGAGGGCAAACTCAGAGGACTATTCGATGCCTGCCTAACGCAGGGCCGTTTTCCGCGGGTGTGGAAAGCGGGCACGATGGTCCTCTTGAGGAAGGAGGGGCGCCCTAGGGACTCGCCCTCTGCGTACCGGCCCATAGTGCTGTTGGACGAGGTGGCAAAGCTCTTTGAGCGTGCTCATAGCCGGTCGCCTCGTCCGGCATCTGGTGGGGTCGGTCCGGATTTGATGACAGCCAATTCGGTTTTCGCGAGGGCAGGTCCACGATACATGCGATCATGCAAGGAAGAGGACGGCGGAGGAAGCAGTCGCCCGGGCGAGGTCGTCTTGGCGGTGTCTCTTGACATTGCCAACGCCTTCAACACCTTGCCCTGAGTTGTGATCAGGAGGCACTCCGGTATCACCGGGTGCCGAACTACCTCCAGCGCATGATCGCGTCGTATCTCGGGCAGGTCGGTGGCCTATAGGTGTCGAAACGCGTGGCATAGTCGCGTAGTGTCGTGCGGTGTCCCGCAGGGTTCGGTTCTCGGACCGCTCCTGTGGAACATTGGTTACGACTGGGTCCTCCGCGGGTCACTACTGCGTGGCCTCTGCGTGACTTGCTACGCCGACGACACCTTGGTGACGGCAAGGGCGGCACCTACAGGAGTGCACCTTTACGTGCTACAGCGGGAGTGGCCCACGTAGTGGGTCGTATCCGAAGGCTGGGTCTCGAGGTGGCCCTTAACAAGTCTGAGGCCTTGTGTTTTCACGGGCCTCGGAACGCGCCACCCTCGACTGCACATAGTAGTGGAGGAGTTCACATCGGCATCAAGTCCCAGATGAAATATCTGGGACTCACTTTGACGGCCGATGGAACTTCGAGGTGCACTTCCTGCTTATTGCCCAGGCTGTTGTGCGCGGCGGCCGCAGTCGGCAGCTTGCTGCCGAATATCGGAGGTCCGAATGCGGCTTGTCGGCGCCTGTACCTGGGCATGGTGCGCTCCATGGCGCTGTACGGGCACCCGTGTGGTGTGACGCTCTGAATAGCCGGACAATCGCTCTTCTGCAAAGGCCCCAGAGGGCGATGGCGATCAGAGCGATCCGGGGTACCACACGGTGTCCCACGAGGCGGCGTGTGTGCTGGCGGCGTCCCCTCCTGGGAACTGGAGGCGAAAGTTCTCGCGTCCGTTTTCTTTGGCGTGAGAGCTTGATCGCGGTGCGCCAGTTCCCACCCACGAGGGAGGAGGTTGATGCGGCGAGGGCGGAGCGTCGAAGGGTCATGGTGCGGAGGTGGCAGCATGCACTTCGACAGCCCCGGGCCGGAACCACGACCGTAGAGGCAGTACGTCCAGTTCTCGTGCAGTGGCTGGACAGACGTCACGGAGTGCTCACCTTCCGGTTGTCGCAGGTGCTTTCGGGGCATGGATGCTTCGGGAAGTACCTGCACTTGATCGGAAGGGAGCCAAACGAGGGCTGTCACCACTGTGACGGCTGCCTCCAAGACACGGCCCAGCACACGCTGGAGGTGTGTCCGCGGTGGGCAGAACAGCGCCGAGCACTGAGTGCCGTAGTGGGCAACGATTTGTCGCTGGCGGCCGTAGTTCGCGCCATGATCGACAGTCGGGAAGGGTGGGCAGCAGTGCAGGTGTACTGCGAGGCGGTGATGTCCACGAAGGAGGAGGCGGAGCGAGTTCGGGAGTCAGCCGCCTCGGATCCAGTCCGCAGACGCCGCATCGGGCGAAGACGCAGAGCGTATGCGCTCGCCATTCCGCCCTGATACGACTCGAGCTATAGACCCGGGAGGTCCGTAGCTCAAAATGAGTCGGTGAGGTGAGAGCGCGCCTCGTGTTCCCGCGCGCTCTCCATAAAGGTTACCAACGGCCGGGGCCCGCAAAAGCGAGCCGCCACTGCTGTGCACGCGGACGAATGCGTAAGCGTACCCGTATGCACAGCACTCGGTGGGCAGAAGGAACACCGTGGGGTTTTAGTCGGTGCGAGTCCGACATAACCCGCTCTCGTCCCCGCGAGGGCGGGTATGCGTAGGCATTTCCCCACGAAAAAAAAAAAAAAAAGGTTAGGTTGGGGTGGGGTGCCACGTCAGAAAACCTCCTCGAGTGCCTGGTCGTTGAATTTCCCTTTGATACTATTGTATCCGGGGGAAAGGCAACGCCGGGCCGGTGCACCCCTGGGCACTGGTGATGATACGTTGTTGCCAGTGGCGAATGTTCTGACAGGGGGATAGCTGCTCTGCGTGTCCCTCTGATGCTGGAGGGCATACAGCGGAGGGAGGCTGTATCCTCTTGATTTCCGTATCCGGAGGAAAGGCAACCGATTGATGGTGCGCATTGGGAACTGGTGACGATACGTCGTTCTCAGTGTCCAATGCGCGGGTGGAGGTTGCATTTCTCCTTGATCAAAGTATCCGGGGGAAAGGCAACAAATGATGGTGGGTATTAGGAACTGGTGACGATATATCGTTTCCAGTGCCTAATGCTCATAGTGGAGGGACGGGCTCGGTGTGCACTCACACTGCCGCCGGGCATTCAACCGTCCAAAACTGGGGAGTTACGTCGGCTCCACCAGCGCGCCGTAACCCGCTGTACTCTCTTCAAAGACCCCAGCGCTGACGATTATGGGGTACGTCGAAGTGCAGCGGAGCGGAGGGCTTGCCTTAATTGGCCGGCCCACGAGGAGTAAATCTCTATAAAAAATCAGACAGCGAAGTCTTAAAAACCTGTGGGTACCGGACGCCCCCCACAGTATGTAGTCTTGCCCCCGGAAAGGCGTAACCCGGGGGTCGACCGTTTTTCGTCCACACTCGTGGGATTCACAATGAGCACATACAAAAACAAAAACTTGAGGGTAGACAGTGACGATGACACGAGCGACTCTATGCTTAGCGTGGAGTCACTCGATGAGAGAAGAAGCATAGCGGGAAGGAAACGTCCTTCAAAGGACGCAGATATCGGAGTTGGTCCGGCGATAGGCCAAGATGTGGGAAGTGGTCGGGGAAAGGCAACAACATCTGCCAAACGAGGTCGTGGACGACCCCCAACGACTGGGGAGTACGTCGGCCTTGCCCAGGCCAAAATGGCGTTGGTGGAAGCTAGGAGAGAGGAGGAGAGGTTGGAAGCGGAGGCAGAGATCGCCTCATCGTCTCGTCAGCTCCGCGCCGGCAGGATATCAACCCTGTCGGAGTCGTCGTCGAACGATGGCGACTTCGAGCCGGCATCGGAGCTGCAAAAGAGGATCGAGGACAGCGTCGGCGTCATCTCCATGGTGGCCCAAAGGTCGAAGAACCTGAAGGGCATCTGGGTGAAGGCGCTGAAGGAGGCTGCAGAGAACGTAAGCGAGACCGCCAAGACTCTGCAGCAACGCTGTACCTCGGAAGAGACGAGAAAGCTGCAGGCGGACAACGCTCGCCTCCAGGGCGAAGTATCACAACTGAGGAAAGAGGTGGCCAACTTACGGATGCAGATTGACCGACCCACCCAACAAGCCGAGGGAGCAGGAAGAGAGGAGTTAGCACGTTCGATCATTGACCAGGTGGGGTCAATGATCAACGCCAGGTTCGCCGCACTGGAGGACCGTCTCCTTCCGGAGAAGAGTCTTCGCCCATCATTGGCGGCTGATAAGAGATCGGAAGCGTTGCCCAGTCCTTCGCCCAGCCCATCGACTTCTCAGGCACCGGTTACCGCAGGGCTGCCTGTCAAGGCGCCCAGCGCTAAGCCGGCTGTCGCGGGGTCTTCTGGGGCCACGAAGATCACCAAGGGAGGACCGAAGCCCGCTGAGGGCCTAAAGAAGAAAACTGTTGAGTCCCGACCTCTGCCACCGTTGCCGCAGTCCGTAGAGCAACCATGGACGACGGTGGTGAAGAAGGGCCAAAAGAAGGGTGGGAAACCGGCGAAGGGTCCCGGCAAACCCGCACCGAGACCGGTCAAGATCGCGACTCCACGATCGTCCGCTGTGGTGGTGACACTGGAGCCGGAGGCTGTGGCAGCGGGCGTCACCTACATTGAGGTGATCACCGAGGCGAAGGCGAAAATAAACCTCGCCGCCCTCGGGATAACCGAGATGCGTTTCCGCATCTGCGCCACAGGGGCTCGAATGTTCGAGATCCCCGGCGCAGACAGCGGGGACAAGGCAGACGCCCTCGCTCAGAAGTTGAGGGAGGTTCTCACCGCAGCGGGCAAAGCGGTCCGGGTCTCAAGACCGGCAAAGACCGCCGAGATAAAAGTGTCCGGTCTTGATGACTCGGTCTCGGTGGAGGAAGTGATGGCGGCTGTTTCGTTGGCTGGCGACTGTCCCAGGGACACCATTAAGTGTAGCGAGGTCCTGCGGTATCCCGCAGGCCTCGGGATGGCTTGGGTTCGGTGTCCCGTGGCTGCTGCCAAAAAGGTGGCCGCCGGGGGACGTCTGATGGTCTCGTGGGTGGTGGCCGAGGTGAAGCTCGTAGAGCCCTCACCTCTTAGGTGTTTCCGCTGTTTTGAGGCGGACACGTGGAGGGCTCAGTGCGACGCACCGATCGACCGGGGAGCCAGCCGCCGCTGTGGTCAACCCGGCTTCGCCAAGGCGGCACAGCGGCCCGCCACCCCGCGTTGTGCCGTGTGCGTCGCCGCTAAGAAACCGGCGGACCATAGGATGGGGGGGAAGGCCTGCAAAGCGCCTTCCAAAGCCGGAAAAAGGCCGGTCCGCCCGTTGCCACCTCGGCAACCGACCAGCCAGCCGATGGAGGAGGAAGCGTCCCACGACCCTGGGCCCCCTCCACAGCCGCCGCAGGGGGGAAAGGTGAGAGCGTAGGCGTACTCATTTCCCCCCCTTACGACTCGAGCGATGGACACGGGGAGGTCTGTCGCTCAATACATGTCAGCGAGGTGAGAGCGCGCCCGGTGTTCCCGCGCGCTCTCTAGACAGGGCCAAATATGCCGAGGCCACACAACTGGCCGCCACCAGCTGTGCACGCGGAAGAATGCTCATAGCGTACCCGTATGCACAGCACTGCGGAGCGATGGAACACCGTGGGGTTTTAGTCGGTGCGAGTCCGACATAACCCGCCCTCACTATGCGTAAGTGCAGGCATTTCCCCACGAAAAAAAAAAAAAAAAAAAAGGTTAGGTTGGGGTGCCACGTCAGAAAACCTCCTCGAGTGCCTGGTCGTTGAATTTCCCTTTGATACTATTGTATCCGGGGAAAGGCAACGCCGACGGTGCACCCTGGGCACTGGTGATGACACGTTATTGCCAGTGGCGAATGTTCTGACAGGGGACGGCTGCTCTGCGTGTCCCTCTGATAAGCGGAGGGCACTGCGGAGTGGCAGGGGTTGCATTTCTCCTTGATTTCTGTATCCGGGGAAAGGCAACAAAATGAAGGTGTGCATTGGGAACTGGTGACGATACGTCGTTCTCAGTGCCCAATGCGCGGAAATGAAGGTGCATTTCTCCTTGATCTAAGTATCCGGGGAAAGGCAACAAAATGAAGGTGTGCATTGGGAACTGGTGACGATATATCGTTTCCAGTGCCTAATGCTCATAGTGGAGGACGGGCTCGGTGTGCCTTTTACTGGCGCCGGGCACTCAACCGTCGAAGCGTTATTGGGAGGTTGCATTTCTCCTGATCTGGCGCATCCGGGGAAAGGCAACAAAATGAAGGTGTGCATTGGGAACTGGTGGCGATATTGCCGTTGACAGTGCCTAATGCTCATAGTGGAGGACGGGCTCGGTGTGCCTTTTACTGGCGCCGGGCACTCAACCGTCGAGCGTTGTGGGAGGTTGCATTTCTCCTTGATTTCTGTATCCGGGGAAAGGCAACAAATGATGGTGGGTATAGAACTGGTGACGATATATCGTTTCCAGTGCCTAATGCTCATAGTGGAGGACGGGCTCGGTGTGCACTCACACTGCCGCCGGGCACTCAACCGTCAAAACTGGGGAGTTACGTCGGCTCTCCCAGCGCCGTAACCCGCTGTACTTTCGTCAAAGACCCCAGAGTTGACGATTATGGGGTACGTCGAAGTAGCGGAGGAGGTTTGCCTTAATTGGCCGGCCCGCGAGGAGTAAACCTCTATAAAATAATCAGACAGCGAAGTCTTGAAAACTCAGGGGAAATGCCAGGCGACCCCCACAGTATGTAGCCTTGCCCTCGGAATGGCGTAACCCGGGGCCGACCTTATATTTCGTCCACAATCGGGAATAACTATGGAAAAATTAAAACCAAAAGGCATGACGGAAATGGACAGCGATGACGACACGAGTGACTCTATGCTCAGCGTGGAGTCATTCAACGAGAGGAGAACGTTAGGAAGAAAACGTCCTTCTAAGGACGCAGTAATCAGCGGTGGTCCTCTAACAGGACATAATAGAGGAAGCAGCCAAGGCACAACATCTGCCAAGAGAGGTCGAGGACGGCCTCCGACAACGGGCGATTATGTGGGATTGGCCCAGGCCAAAATGGCGTTGGTGGAAGCCAGAAGGGAGGAGGAGAGGTTGGAGGCGGAGGCGGACATCGCCGCGTCGTCTCGTCAGCTCCGTGCCGGCAGGATATCAACCCTGTCGGAGTCGTCGTCGAACGATGGTGACTTCGAGCCGGCATCGGAGCTGCAGAAGAGGATTGAGGACAGCGTCGGCGTCATCACAATGGTGGCCTCAAGGTCTAAGAACCTGAAGGGCATCTGGGTGAAGGCGCTGAAAGAGGCTGCAGAGACCGTTAGTGAGACCACTAAGACTCTGCAGCGCCGCTGTACCTCAGAGGAGACGACGAAGCTGCAGGCGGACAACGCTCGCCTCCAAGGCGAGGTGTCGGAACTTAGAAGGAGGTGGCATACCTGCGGATGCAGGTGGACACGCGCCCAAGCCAACACATCGAGGGAGCGGGCAAGCGAGGATATTTCAGGTTCGATCATTGACCAGGTAGGGTCAATGATCAACGCCAGGTTCGCGGCGCTGGAGGATCGTCTCCTGCCCGAGAAGCGCCTTCGCCCTCCACTGGCGGCGGATAGGAGACCGGAGGCAGTGCCCAGTCCCACGTCCTGCCTTGCACCTGCCCAGGCACCGGTTGTCGCAAAACCGCCTGTCAAGGCGGCTAGTGTTAAACCGGCTGTCGCTGCAGGTGCCGCTGCCCAGAAGCACCAAAAGGGAAAGCGGAGCGGGCTCGAGAAGCAGAGCCAAAAGACGGCAGCTGAGGCCCATCCTCTGCCACCAGCACCACAGTCCACTGACGTACCGTGGACTACGGTGGTGAGGAAGGGCCTGAAAAGCAAGGGGGGGAAGGCGGTCAAGAGTGTTGGCAAACCCGCAAAGAAGGCGGTGAAAATTGCCACTCCGAGATACTCTGCTGTGGTGGTGACCCTGGAGCCGGAGGCAGCGGCTGCAGGAGTCACCTATATCGAGGTTATTACTGAGGCGAAGGCCAAGATCAATCTGGCCGCCCTCGGTATAACCGAAATGCGGTTCCGCATCTGCGCCACGGGGGCTCGAATGTTCGAGATCCCTGGCGCAGACAGCGACAAAAAGGCGGACGCCCTCGCACAAAAGCTGAGCGAGGTGCTCGCAGCGGCGGGCAAGGTAGGGTATCCAGACCGGCGAAGACAGCTGAGATCAAGGTCTCCGGTCTGGATGACTCTGCCACAGCAGAGGAAGTAGTGGCGGCTGTGACGAAGGCTGGCGGCTGTCCCAAGGACGCTGTGAAGTGCAGCGAGATCCTGGTGGTATCCCGCAGGCCTTGGGATGGCCTGGGTCCGGTGCCCCGTGGCTGCCGCCAAAAAGGTGGCGGCCGATGGGCGCCTTATGGTATCCTGGGTGGCATCCGCGGTCAAGCTGGTGGAGCCCTCACCTCTGAGGTGCTTCCGATGCCTTGAAACGGGTCATGTGAGGGCTCAGTGCGACGCTGCAGTCGACCGGGGGGAGCTCTGCTTCCGCTGTGGTCAGCCTGGCCACAAGGCGGCGCAGTGCTCTGCTTCCCCGCGTTGTGCCGTGTGCGTCGCCGCGAAGAAACCAGCGGACCACAGGATGGGAGGGAAGGCCTGCTCTGCTAAACCAAAGAGCGGGAAAAGGCCGGTCCGCCCGTTGCAACCTCGGCAACCGACCAGCCAGCCGATGGAGGAGGAATATTATTACTATTCCCCCCCCCCCCTTACGACTCGAGTGATGGACTCGGGGAAGTCTGTCGCTCGTATGAGTCAGCGAGGTGAGAGCGCGCCCGGTGTTCCCGCGCGCTCTCAAAACAGGGCCAAGTCTGCCGGGGCCACACAACTGGCCGCCACCCGCTGTGCACGCGGAAGAATGCTCACAGCGTACCCGCATGCACAGTACTTGGGTGGAGCGATGGAACACCGTGGGGTTTTAGTCGGTGCGAGTCCGACATAACTCCGATTCCTCGTCAAGCGGGGCGGGTATGCGTAGGCATTTCCCCACGAAAAAAAAAAAAAAAAAAAAGGTTAGGTTAGGTTAGGTTAGGTTAGGTTGGGGTGGGGTGGGGTGCCACGTCAGAAAACCTCCTCGAGTGCCTGGTCGTTGAATTTCCTTTTGATACTATTGTATCCGGGGGAAAGGCAACGCCGGGACGGTGCACCCTGGGCGCTGGTGATGACACGTTGTTGCCAGTGGCGAATGTTCTGACAGGGGGGGATGGCTGCTCTGCGTGTCCCTCTGATAAGCGGAGGGCACTGCGGAGTAGCAGGGGGGGTTGCATTTCCTCTTGATTTCCATATCCGGAGGAAAGGCAACCGAACGATGGTGCGCATTGGGCACTGGTGACGATACGTCGTTCTCAGTGCCCAATGCGAGGGTGGAGGTTGCATTTCTCCTTGATCAAAGTATCCGGGGGAAAGGCAACAAAATGAGGGTGTGCATTGGGAACTGGTGGCGATACGTCGTTGGCAGTGCCTAATGTTTACAGTGTGGGGGACGGGCTCGGTGTGCGCTTTTACTGCCGCCGGGCACTCAACCGTCGAGCGTTGTGGGAGGTTGCATTTCTCCTTGATTTCTGTATCCGGGGGAAAGGCAACAAATGATGGTGGGTATTAGGAACTGGTGACGATATATCGTTTCCAGTGCTTAATGCTCATAGTGGAGGGACGGGTCCGGTGTGCACTCACACTGCCGCCGGGCACTCAACCGTCCAAAACTGGGGAGTTACGTCGGCTCTCCCAGCGCGCCGTAACCCGCTGTACTTTCGTCAAAGACCCCAGTGTTGACGATAATGGGGTACGTCGAAGTGCAGTGGAGCGGAGGGCTTGCCTTAACTGGCCGGTCCGCGAGGAGTAAACCTCTATAAAAAATCAGACAGCGAAGTCTTAAAAACCTGTGGGTACCAGGCGACCCCCACAGTATTTAGCCTTGTCCCCGGAATAGGCGTCACCCGGGGACCGACATTTTATTTCGTCCTATAATCGTGGGAACTAATATGGAATTTACAAAACAAACCAAAAGCATGTCGGAGATGAGTGAGGAGGGAGAGAGCGACTCTATGCAGAGCGTAGAGTCCCTTGAAGAGGAGAAGATTTGTGCGGGGAGAAAGCGACCGTCTACGGACGCAGGTTGCGGTTCTGGTCCGATAACGGGCCACAATGAGGGGACTGGCATAACTGTGGCAAGAACATCTGCCAAAAGAGGTCGAGGGCGACCTCCAACGACGGGGAATATGTCGGCCTTGCCAAGGCCAGACAGGCGGCAGTTGCTGCTTTAAGGGATGAGGAGAGGATGGAGGCAGAGAGAGGTCGCATCTGCAGCCCGACAGCTCCGCGCCGACAGAATAACAACCCTGTCCGAGTCGTCGTCGAATGATGACGACTTCCAGGCGGCGTCGCAACTGGGCAAGAAGATTGAGGACAACATCGCACTCATAAACAAGGCTGCCGGTAAGTCGAAAAACCTGAAGGGCACATGGGTTAAGGCGCTGAAAGACGCCGCAGAAGCAATTAAGGCGGACGCCCAAAAATTACAGAGTCGTTGCACCTCCGATGAAACCAGGAGGCTGCAGGCGAGCAACGCCCGCTTGCAAGATGAGGTTGAGCTATTGCGTAAAGAGGTTGCGGAAATGCGGTTGCGCATGGAGCAGCCCAGCAAAGTTCCAGCTCCAATTCCAGCTGAGGGCAACGAGGATCTGGTACGTTCCATCATTTGTCAAGTGGGGACAATAATGAACGCCAGATTCGCGGCTCTTGAGGACCGCCTCCTCCCCGAAAAGCGCCTCCGTCCTCCGTTGGCGGCAGACGCGAGGGCAAGTGCGGTGCCTACCACCTCTGCCGGTCCATCGCCTCCCCGGCTCCCAGCTGCCCCGAAGCTGCCTGTCATTGCGGCTACCGGTGAACGGGCAGTCGTTGCTGAGGCTTCTGTGGCTCCAACGCCCCCTAAGGGGAAGGGAAAGGGAAAGCGGAGCGATCCTAAAAAAAAAGGGAGTGAAAAGGTTATTGAGTCCCGATCTCTGCCACCGGCACCTCAGTCCATGGAGGAGCCGTGGACTACGGTGGTAAGAAAGGGGCTCAGAAACAAAGGCGGCAAGGTCGTCAAGAGTCCTGGCAATCCTGCACCGAGGCCAGCGAAGATTGCCACTCCTAGATCGGCCGCTGTCGTGGTGACACTGGCGCCTGAAGCGGTGGCGGCAGGTGTCACCTATGCGGAGGTTATCACCGAGGCGAAGAGAAAAGTCGACCTCTCTGCCCTCGGGATAACAGACCTGCGGTTCCGCACATGCGCCACGGGGGCGCGTATGTTTGAGATCCCCGGTGCAGACAGCGGCGACAGGGCGGACCGCCTTGCCGAAAAGTTGAGGGAGGCGCTCGTGTCAAAGGGGGTGCGGATAACTAGACCAGCAAAGACAGTGGAGGTCAGAATTGCTGGTCTAGATGACTCCACCACTGTGGAGGAGGTGGTGACAGCCGTGGCGAAGGCCGGTGGCTGCCCTGAGGAGGCAGTCAAATGCAGCCACATCCTACGGGATGTTGCAGGACATGGGGTGGCCTGGGTCCGATGTCCCGTGGCGGCCGCCAAAAAGGTCGCCGACGGCGGAAGGCTGATGATCTCGTGGGTCTCAGCCGTGGCGAAGCTAGTGGAGCCCACACCTCTGAGGTGCTTCCGCTGCCTGGAGTCGGGACATGTGAGGGCCCAGTGCGACGCCGCAGTCGACCGGGGGGAGCTGTGCTTCCGTTGTGGTCAGTCTGGCCACAAGGCAGCGCAGTGTTCCGCCAACCCGCGTTGCGCTGTGTGTGTCGCAGCCAAAAAACCGGCCGACCACAGGATGGGAGGAAGGGCCTGCACCGCGCCTCCCAAGAGAGGGAAAAGGCCAGCCCGCACGTTGCCACCGAAGCAACCGGCCAGCCAGCAACCACAGGTGGAGGCGATGGAGGAGTATCCGAAACCGGCCTCGCAATGAACTACGGCCTTAACGTAGTTCAGGCGAACGTCAACCACTGTGCTAGAGCACAAGATCTGCTCTTTCAGAGTATGGCACAGTGGTTGACCCACGTGGCCGTCGTTTCGGAACCCTACCTGGTTCCAGATAGGGATGGCTGGGCGGGAGACGACGAGGGACTGGTCGCGGTAGTTGCTCGGACGACTGCTGGTGCCCCGCCCATTGATTGGGTGGAGAAGGGTCGCGGGTTCGTTGCGGCGCTGGTGGGGGGGATAGTCATTATTGGCATTTATTGTCCCCCCAGCAGAAGCCGCTCCGAGTTCGAGGGACTCTCATGAGGTCGGGATTCTCCTGGCAGGAGTCACCCTCATCCTTTTTGGTGATGGGTGATTTCAACGCCAAAACACCGTTTGGGGCTGTTCTGCCAACGATACGCGGGGGAGTTCCCGGAGAGGTGGGCACTGTCCGTAGGACTATGTCTGCTCAACCGAGGTTCCGGAACCCACATGCGTTCGGCCCCAGGGGAGCTCCGTTGTGGACCTAACCTTCGCCAGCACATCCATGGCGCGACGGGTTCACGGGTGGGAAGTCGTGTCCGGGGTAGAGACGCTGTCGGACCATCTGTATATCCGCTTCAGCGTCTCCGATTCCGACGCGGCTCCGGTCCGATTCGGGCGAGCGGTCGTCCGTGGCGACGGCCCGCGATGGGCACTCAAGCACCTCGACGGGGAAGTTCTCATCGAGGCTTCCCTGGTGGAATCGTGGGTTTCCCCGAGGTGCAGCAACCAATGCGTGGAAGACGAAGCGGTGGCGCTTCGCGCGTCGATGACTCGCGTCTGCGATGCGTCGATGCCACGGTTGGGGCCTCGACCTCCGAAAAGGCAGGTGTACTGGTGGTCCGCCGACATAGCTGAGCTGCGCACTGCGTGCGTAGTCGCGAGACGCCAGTACACGAGGCAACGCCGGAGGAGACGCCGTGACGATGCGGCCGAGTCATCGTTGCGCGACGCTTACGGAGGGCCAAGCTTCGCCTTCAAATCGCCATCGGCGAGGCCAAGGCTGGGGCGAGAAACGAGCTGCTGGAGACTCTGGACCGTGATCCGTGGGTCGCCCATACCGCATGGTGCGGGGGAAACTTCGCCCATGGGCACCCCCTCTGACGCGGAGTCTCCAGCCCC
This sequence comes from Teinopalpus imperialis, assembly GCA_029286865.1. Classification (NCBI taxonomy): domain Eukaryota; kingdom Metazoa; phylum Arthropoda; class Insecta; order Lepidoptera; family Papilionidae; genus Teinopalpus; species Teinopalpus imperialis. Next base: position 17,411 of record JAGSMU010000230.1, on the reverse strand, counting down.
AGTTCGTGGACGCAGTGGTTGCAGCCCTGTTCCCCGAGAGGGAGGAACATACGCCGCCGACCATGGCTCCGACTGCGCTGGATGCGGTTGCTGGCGGGGACGAGGTGGTACCGCCGGTAACCCCGGGAGAGTTCGGGGCCGCGATTCTTCGACTCCGTTCGAGGAATACGGCCCCAGGACCCGACGGTGTACCTGGCCGTGCGTGGGTCCTAGCATCCGGCGCACTCGAGGGCAAACTCAGAGGACTTTTCGATGCCTGCCTAACGCAGGGCCGTTTTCCACGGGTGTGGAAGGCGGGCACGATGGTCCTCTTGAGGAAGGAGGGGCGCCCGAGGGACTCGCCCTCTGCGTACCGGCCCATAGTGCTGTTGGACGAGGTGGCAAAGCTCTTTGAGCGTGTCATTGCCGGTCGCCTCGTCCGGCATCTGGTGGGGGTCGGTCCGGATTTGGATGATAGCCAATTCGGTTTTCGCGAGGGCAGGTCCACAATACATGCGATCATGCGAGTGAAGAGGACGGCGGAGGAAGCAGTCGCCCGGGGTGAGGTCGTCTTGGCGGTGTCTCTTGACATCGCCAACGCCTTCAACACCTTGCCCTGGAGTTGTGATCAGGGAGGCACTCCGGTATCACTGCGCCGAACTACCTCCAGCGCATGATCGCATCCTATCTCTCGGGCAGGTCGGTGGCGTACAGGTGTCGGAACGAGTGGCATAGTCGCGTAGTGTCGTGCGGTGTCCCACAGGGTTCGGTTCTCGGACCGCTCCTGTGGAACATCGGCTACGACTGGGTGCTTCGTGGATCCCTACTGCGAGGCCTCTGCGTGACTTGCTACGCCGACGACACCTTGGTGACGGCAAGGGGCGGCACCTACAGGGAGTGCACCATACGTGCTACAGCGGGAGTGGCCCACGTAGTGGGTCGTATCCGAAGGCTGGGTCTCGAGGTGGCCCTTAACAAGTCTGAGGCCTTGTGTTTTCACGGACCTCGGAACGCGCCACCCTCGGGACTGCACATCGTAGTGGGCGGAGTTCACATCGGCATCAAGTCCCAGATGAAATATCTGGGACTCACTTTGGACGGCCGATGGAACTTCGAGGTGCACTTCTTAGGCCTATTGCCCAGGCTGTTGCGTGCGGCGGCCGCAGTCGGCAGCTTGCTGCCGAATATCGGAGGTCCGAATGCGGCTTGCCGGCGCCTGTACCTGGGCATGGTGCGCTCCATGGCGCTGTACGGGGCACCCGTGGAGGACGCTCTGAATAGCCGGACAATCGCTCTTCTGCAAAGGCCCCAGAGGGCGATGGCGATCAGAGCGATCCGGGGTACCACACGGTGTCCCACGAGGCGGCGTGTGTGCTGGCGGCGTCCCTCCCTGGGAACTGGAGGCGAAAGTTCTCGCGTCCGTCTCTTTGGCGTGAGAGCTTGATCGCGGTGCGCCAGTTCCCACCCACGAGGGAGGAGGTTGATGCGGCGAGGGCGGAGCGTCGAAGGGTCATGGTGCGGAGGTGGCAGCATGCACTTCGACAGCCCCGGGCCGGAACCACGACCGTAGAGGCAGTACGTCCAGTCCTCGTGCAGTGGCTGAATAGACGTCACGGAGTGCTCACCTTCCGGTTGTCGCAGGTGCTTTCGGGGCATGGATGCTTCGGGAAGTACCTGCACTTGATCGGAAGGGAGCCAAACGAGGGCTGTCACCACTGTGACGGCTGCCTCCAAGACGCACAATACCCAGCACACGCTGGAGGTGTGTCCTCGGTGGGCAGAACAGCGCCGAGCACTGAGTGCCGTAGTGGGCAACGACTTGTCGCTGGCGGCCGTAGTTCGCGCCATGGTCGACAGTCGGGAAGGGTGGGCAGCAGTGCAGGTGTACTGCGAGGCGGTGATGTCCACGAAGGAGGAGGCGGAGCGAGTTCGGGAGTCAGCCGCCCGGATCCAGTCCGCAGACGCCGCATCGGGCGAAGACGCAGAGCGTATGCGCTCGCCATTCCGCCCTGATACGACTCGAGCTATAGACCCGGGGAGGTCCGTAGCTCAAAATGAGTCAGCGAGGTGAGAGCGCGCCTCGTGTTCCCGCGCGCTCTCCATAAAGGTTACCAACGGCCGGGGCCCGCAAAAGCGAGCCGCCACTGCTGTACACGCGGACGAATGCGTAAGCGTACCCGTATGCACAGCACTCGGTGGGCAGAAGGAACACCGTGGGGTTTTAGTCGGTGCGAGTCCGACATAACCTGCCTGTTCACCCGCGGGGGCGGGTATGCGTAGGCATTTCCCCACGAAAAAAAAAAAAGGTTGGGGTGGGGTGCCACGTCAGAAAACCTCCTCGAGTGCCTGGTCGTTGAATTTCCCTTTGATACTATTGTATCCGTGGGAAAGGCAACGCCGGGACGGTGCACCCTGGGCACTGGTGATGACACGTTGTTGCCAGTGGCGAATGTTCTGACAGGGGGGGATAGCTGTTCCGCGTGTCCCTCTGATAAGCGGAGGGCACAGCGGAGTGGCAGGGGGGTTGCATTTCCTTTTGATTTTCATATCCGGAGGAAAGGCAACCGAACGATGGTGCGCATTGGGCACTGGTGACGATACGTCGTTCTCAGTGCCCAATGCGAGGGTGGAGGTTGCATTTCTCCTTGATCAAAGTATCCGGGGGAAAGGCAACAAAATGAGGGTGTGCATTTGGAACTGGTGGCGATACGTCGTTGGCAGTGCCTAATGCTCATAGTGGAGGGACGGGCTCGGTGTGCGCTTTTACTGCCGCCGGGCACTCAACCGTCGAGCGTTGTGGGAGGTTGCATTTCTCCTTGATTTCTGTATCCGGGGGAAAGGCAACAAATGATGGTGGGTATTAGGAACTGGTGACGATATATCGTTTCCAGTGCCTAATGCACATAGTGGAGGGACGGGCTCGGTGTGCACTCACACTGCCGCCGGGCACTCAACCGTCCAAAACTGGGGAGTTACGTCGGCTCTCCCAGCGCGCCGTAACCCGCTGTACTTTCGTCAAAGACCCCAGTGTTGACGATAATGGGGTACGTCGAAGTGCAGCGGAGCGGAGGGCTTGCCTTAATTGGCCGGCCCGCGAGGAGTAAACCTCTATAAAAAATCAGACAGCGAAGTCTTAAAAACCTGTGGGTACCAGGCGACCCCCACAGTATGTAGCCTTGCCTTCGGAATGGCGTAACCCGGGGGCCGACACTTTATATCGTCCAAATTCGTGGGATTTAATATGGAAACTTTAAAACAAACACAACAAATGGCGGAACGAGATAGTGATGAGGTGAGTGACTCTATGCTGAGCGTAGAGTCTCTGGAAGAGGAAAGGTTTGGTGCGGGGAGAAAGCGACCATCTACGGATGCAGGTTGCGGTTCTGGTTCGATAGCGGGCCACGATGAAGAGATTAGCAGAATAGCGGCAAGAACATCTGCCAAAAGAGGTCGAGGGCGACCTCCAACAACGGGGGAATATGTGGGCCTTGCAAAGGCCAAACAGGCGGCGATTGCTGCAAAAAGGGAGGAGATGAGACTGGAGGCGGAGGTCGAGGTTGCAGCGTCGGCCCGACGACTCCGCGCCGACTGGACAAGAACCCTGTCAGAGTCATCGTCAAATGACGACGACTTCCAGGCGGCGTCAGTACTAGGGAAGAAAATTGAGGAGAGCATCAATGTTATTAGTCAGGTCGCTGTGAAGTCTAAGAACATCAAGGGCACCTTAGTTCGATCGCTGAAAGACTCTGTAGATACGATCAGAGAAGTCACCCAGATCCTGCAGAGTCGGTGCACATCAGAAGAAACAAGGGGACTGCAGGCGAGCAACAACCGTCTGCAAGCTGAGGTTGCGCAGTTACGCCAGGAAGTGGCGGAGATGCGACTGCGTATGGAGCAGTCTAACAAACAGGCACCAATCATAGCAGAGGGCAACGAGGATCTGGTACGTTCTATCATCTGTCAAGTAGGGACAATGATGAACGCCAGATTCGCGGCCTTGGAGGATCGCCTCCTTCCCGAAAAGCGCCTCCGGCCTCCGTTGGCAGCAGATGCGAGGGCAAGTGTGGTGCCTGGCTCCTCGGCTGGTACATCTCCTCCCCGGCTTGCAGCTGCCCCGAAGCCACCGGTCATTGCGACTAACAGCGACCGGGTAGTTATCTCAGGGGGTTCCGTGGCTCTGCCGCGCACTAAGGGGAAAGGGAAAGGAAAGAATGGCGAGCCTGTTATAAAGAGCGTGAAGAATACCGAGTCTCTGCCACCGGCACCACAGTCCATGGAGGAACCGTGGATCATTGCGGTAAGAAAGGGGCTCAGGAACAAGAGTGGCAAGGTTGCCAAGAGTACTGGCAATCCTGCACCGAGGCCGGCAAAGATTGCCGCCCCCAGATCGGCCGCTGTCGTGGTGACACTGGCGCCAGAAGCGGCGGCGGCTGGTGTTACTTATGCGGAGGTTATCACCGAGGCAAAGAGGAAAGTCGACCTCTCTGCCCTCGGGATAACAGAGTTGAGATTCCGCACATGCGCCACGGGGGCGCGTATGTTTGAAATCCCCGGTACAAACAGCGGCGACAGGGCGGACCGCCTTGCCGAAAAGTTGAGGGACGCGCTCGCGTCAAAGGGGGTGCGGATAACTAGACCAGCAAAGACAGTGGAGGTCAGAATTGCTGGTCTAGATGACTCCACCACTGTGGAGGAGGTGGTGACAGCCGTGGCGAAGGCCGGTGGCTGCCCTGAGGAGGCAGTCAAATGCAGCCAGATCCTACGGGATGTTGCAGGACATGGGGTGGCCTGGGTCCGATGTCCCGTGGCGGCCGCCAAAAAGGTCGCCGACAGCGGCAGGTTGATGATCTCGTGGGTCTCAGCCGTGGTGAAACTAGTGGAGCCCACACCTCTGAGGTGCTTCCGCTGCCTGGAGTCGGGACATGTGAGGGCACAGTGCGACGCCGCAGTCGACCGGGGGGAGCTGTGCTTCCGTTGTGGTCAGTCTGGCCACAAGGCGGCGCAGTGCTCCGCTAACCCGCGTTGCGCTGTGTGTGTCGCAGCTAAAAAACCGGCCGACCACAGGTTGGGAGGAAAGGCCTGCACCGCGCCTCCCAAGAGAGGGAAAAGGCCAGCTCGCACGTTGCCACCGAAGCAACCAGCCAGCCAGCAACCACAGGTGGAGGCAATGGAGGAGGATCCGAAACCGGCCTCGCAATGAGCTACGGCCTTCACGTAGTTCAGGCGAACGTCAACCACTGTGCTCGAGCACAAGATCTGCTCTTTCAGAGTATGGCACAGTGGTTGACCCACGTGGCCGTCAGCCTGAACCCTACCTGGTTCCAGATAGGGATGGCTGGGCGGGAGACGAGGAGGGACTGGTCGCGGTATTTACTCGGACGACTGCTGGTGCCCCACCCATGGATTGGGTGGAGAAGGGTCGCGGATTCGTTGCGGCGCTGGTGGGGGGGATAGTCATTATTGGCATTTATTGTCCCCCCAGCAGAAGCCGCTCCGAGTTCGAGGGACTCTTGGGCGAGGTCGGAGCTCTCATTGGCAGGAGTCACCCTCATCACATTTTGGTGATGGGTGACTTCAACGCCAAGAACACCGTTTGGGGCTGTTCTGCCAACGATACGCGGGGGACGTTCCTGGAGGGGTGGGCACTGTCCGTAGGACTCTGTCTGCTCAACCGTGGTTCGGAACCCACATGCGTTCGGCCCCAGGGGAGCTCCGTTGTGGACCTGTCCTTCGCCAGCACTTCTATGGCGCGCCGGGTTCACGGGTGGGAAGTCGTGTCTGGGGTGGAGACGCTGTCGGACCATTTGTATATCCGGTTCAGCGTCTCTGACTCCGACGCGGCTCCGGTCCAATCCGGGCGAGCGGTCGTCCGTGGTGACGGCCCGCGATGGGCACTGAAGCACCTCGACGGGGAAGTTCTCATCGAGGCTTCCCTGGTGGAATCGTGGGTTTCCCCGAGGTGCAGCAACCACTGCGTGGAAGACGAAGCGTTGGCGATTCGCGCGTCGATGACTCGCGTCTGCGATGCGTCGATGCCACGGTTGGGGCCTCGACCGCCGAAAAGGCAGGTGTACTGGTGGTCCGCCGACATCGCTGAGCTGCGCACGGCGTGCGTAGCTGCGAGACGCCAGTATACGAGGCAACGCCGGAGGAGACGCCGTGACAATGCGGCCGAGTCATCGTTGCGCGTCGCTTACGGGAGGGCCAAGCTTCGCCTTCAAATCGCCATCGGCGAGGCCAAGGCTGGGGCGAGAAACGAGCTGCTGGAGACTCTGGACCGTGATCCGTGGGGTCGCCCATACCGCATGGTGCGGGGGAAACTTCGCCCATGGGCACCCCCTCTGACGCGGAGTCTCCAGCCCCAGTTCGTGGACGCAGTGGTTGCAGCTCTGTTCCCCCAGAGAGAGGAACACACGCCGCCGACCATGGCTCCGACTGCGCTGGATGCGGTTGCTGGCGGGGACGAGGTGGTACCGCCGGTAACCCTGAGAGTTCGGGGCCGCGATCCTTCGACTCCGTTCGAGGAATACGGCCCCGGGACCCGACGGTGTCCCTGGCCGTGCGTGGGTCCTAGCATCCGGCGTACTCGAGGGCAAACTCAGGGGACTATTCGATGCCTGCCTAACGCAGGGCCGTTTTCCACGGGTGTGGAAGGCGGGCACGATGGTCCTCTTGAGGAAGGAGGGGCGCCCGAGGGACTCGCCCTCTGCGTACCGGCCCATAGTGCTGTTGGACGAGGTGGCAAAGCTCTTTGAGCGTGTCATTGCTGGTCGCCTCGTCCGACATCTGGTGGGGGTCGGTCCGGACTTGGACGATAACCAATTCGGTTTTCGCGAGGGCAGGTCCACGATACATGCGATCATGCGAGTGAAGAGGACGGCGGAGGAAGCAGTCGCCCGGGGTGAGGTCGTCTTGGCGGTGTCTCTTGACATCGCCAACGCCTTCAACACCTTGCCCTGAGTTGTGATCAGGGAGGCACCTGGTATCACTGGTGCCGAACTACCTCCAGCGCATGATCGCATCCTATCTCTCGGGCAGGTCGGTAGCGTACAGGTGTCGGAACGCGTGGCATAGTCGCGTAGTGTCGTGCGGTGTCCCACAGGGTTCGGTTCTCGGACCGCTCCTGTGGAACATCGGCTACGACTGGGTACTTCGCGGATCCCTACTGCGAGGCCTCTGCGTGACTTGCTACGCCGATGACACCTTGGTGACGGCAAGGGGCGGCACCTATAGGGAGTGCACCATACGTGCTACAGCGGGAGTGGCCCACGTAGTGGGTCGTATCCGAAGGCTGGGTCTCGAGGTGGCCCTTAACAAGTCTGAGGCCTTGTGTTTTCACGGGCCTCGGAACGCGCCACCCTCGGGACTGCACATCGTAGTGGGCGGAGTTCGCATAGGCATCAAGTCCCAGATGAAATATCTGGGACTCACTTTGGACGGTCGATGGAACTTCGAGGTGCATTTCCTAGGCTTATTGCCCAGGCTAATATGCGGCGGCCGCAGTTGGCAGCTTGCTGCCGAATATCGGAGGTCCGAATGCGGCTTGTCGGCGCCTGTACCTGGGCATGGTGCGCTCCATGGCGCTGTACGGGGCACCCGTGTGGAGTGACGCTCTAAATAGCCGGACAATCGCTCTTCTGCAAAGGCCCCAGAGGGCGATGGCGATCAGAGCGATCCGGGGGTACCACACGGTGTCCCACGAGGCGGCATGTGTGCTGGCGGCGTCCCCTCCCTGGGAACTGGAGGCGAAAGTTCTCGCGTCCGTTTTCTTTTGGCGTGAGAGCTTGATCGCGGTGCGCCAGTTCCCACCCACGAGGGAGGAGGTTGATGCGGCGAGGGCGGAGCGTCGAAGGGTCATGGTGCGGAGGTGGCAGCATGCGCTTCGACAGCCCCGGGCCGGAACCAGGACCGTAGAGGCAGTACGTCCAGTTCTCGTGCAGTGGCTGGACAGACGTCACGGAGTGCTCACCTTCCGGTTGTCGCAGGTGCTTTCGGGGCATGGATGCTTCGGGAAGTACCTGCACTTGATCGGAAGGGAGCCAAACGAGGGCTGTCATCACTGCGACGGCTGCCTCGAAGACACGGCCCAGCACACGCTGGAGAGGTGTCCTCGATGGGCGGAACAGCGCCAGGCACTCAGTGCCGTAGTGGGAGAGGACCTGTCGCTGTCGGCCGTGGTTCGCGCTATGGTCGACAGCCGAGAGGCATGGGCAGCAGTGCGCATCTACTGCGAGGCAGTGATGTCCACCAAGGAGGAGGCGGAGCGAGGTCGGGAGGCAGCCGCCTCGGATCCAGTCCGCAGACGCCGCATCGGGCGAAGACGCAGAGCGTATGCGCTCGCCATTCCGCCCTGATACGACTCGAGCTATAGACCCGGGGAGGTCCGTAGCTCAAAAATGAGTCGGCGAGGTGAGAGCGCGCCTCGTGTTCCCGCGCGCCTCCATAAAGGTTACCAACGGCCGGGGCCCGCAAAGCGAGCGCCACTGCTGTGCACGCGGACGAATGCGTAAGCGTACCCGTATGCACAGCACTCGGTGGGCAGAAGGAACACCGTGGGTTTTAGTCGGTGCGAGTCCGACATAACCCGCCCCTCGTCCCCGCGGGGTGGGTATGCGTAGGCATTTCCCACGAAAAAAAAAAAAGGTTAGGTTAGGTTGGGTGCCACGTCAGAAAACCTCCTCGAGTGCCTGGTCGTTGAATTTCCCTTTGATACCATTGTATCCGGGGAAAGGCAACGCCGGGCCGGTGCACCCTGGGCACTGGTGATGATACGTTGTTGCCAGTGGCGAATGTTCTGACAGGGGGATAGCTGCTCTGCGTCCCTCTGATAAGCGGAGGGCACAGCGGAGTGGCAGGGGGTTGCATTTCCTGATTTCCATATCCGGAGGAACGGCAACCGAATGACAGGCGCGCATTGGGCACTGGTGACGATACGTCGTTCTCAGTGCCCACGCGAGGCTGCATTTCTCCCTGATCAAAGTATCCGGGGGAAAGGCAACAAAATGAGGGTGTGCATTTGGAACTGGTGGCGATACGTCGTTGGCAGTGCCTAATGCTCACAGTGTGGGGGACGGGCTCGGTGTGCGCTTTTACTGCCGCCGGGCACTCAACCGTCGAGCGTTGGGGGAGGTTGCATTTCTCCTTGATTTCTGTATCCGGGGGAAAGGCAACAAATGATGGTGGGTATTAGGAACTGGTGACGATATATCGTTTCCAGTGCCTAATGCTCATAGTGGTGGGACGGGTCCGGTGTGCACTCACACTGCCGCCGGGCATTCAACCGTCAAAAACTGGGGAGTTACGTCGGCTCTCCCAGCGCGCCGTAACCCGCTGTACTTTCGTCAAAGACCCCAGTGTTGACGATAATGGGGTACGTCGAAGTGCAGTGGAGCGGAGGGCTTGCCTTAACTGGCCGGCCCGCGAGGAGTAAATCTCTATAAAAAATCAGACAGCGAAGTCTTAAAAACCTGTGGGTACCAGGCGACCCCCACAGTATGTAGCCTTGTCACCGGAATAGGCGTCACCCGGGGACCGACATAATATTTCGTCCTTTGCTCGTGGGAATACTATGGAAAAAACTAAAAAAAAACTGTTAGATAGCGATGATGAGAGTGACTCAATGCTAAGCGTTGAGTCTATTGAGGAGAGAAGGTATAACAAGGGGAGGAAACGTCCTTCTATGGATGAAAGTGGTGGATCTGGTCCTGAAATGGGCCCTGCAGCGGTGGCAATTACATCTGCTAAAAGAGGTCGAGGTAGACCTCCGACGTCAGGACACTACGTTGGTCTAGCCAAAGCCAAACAAGCGCTGGTAGCTGCGAAGAGAGATGAGATGAGGTTAGAGGCGGAAATGGATATTGCTTCCTCGTCTCGACAGCTCCGCGCCGTCAGGAAGTCAACACTGTCGGAGTCGTCGTCCAACGATGGCGACTTTGAAACGGCGGAGGAATTACAAAGAAGATAGAGGATAGCGTCGGCCCCATTAACCGGGTAGCCGTTAAATCACAGAACTTAAAAGGCACCTGGGTTCGAGCGCTGAAAGAGGCTGCTGAGACTGTGAGTGAGGTCACCCTGACTCTGCAGAAACGCTGCACCTCTGACGAAACGAGGGGACTGCAGGCGAGCAACACCCGCCTGCGAGAGGAGGTTGCGCAACTACGAAAGGAGGTGGCGTGTATGCGGGTGCGCATGGAGCAGCCCAGCCAATGTGACCCAGTTCCAGCGGAGGGCAACGAAGAGCTTGTGCGGTCCATAATATGTTAGGTGGGGACTATGATAAACGCACGTTTCGCCGCTCTGGAAGACCGCCTTCTCCCGGAGAAGCGCCTACGTCCCCACTGGCAACAGATGCGAGACCAGAGGCGGTGCCCCGTCTCGTCTAGTTTCGTCTTCTGGGAAACCGGCTACCGCAAAGCCTGGGTCAAAGCTGGTACTATCAAACCAGCTGTTTCTGGGGGCGTGGTGGCCCCAAAGCGCCCTAAGGGGAAGCAGAGCGAGCGCGAGAAAGAGGGCCGGAAGATAGATGAGTCTGACCCCTGCCACCGGCGCCGCAATCTAGGGACGAGCCATGGACTACGGTGGTCAGTAAGTAAGTGAAAAGAAGGGTGGAAAGGCGGTGAAGGGTCCCGGCAAACCAGCATCGAGGGTGGTTAGGATCGCCACCTCGCACATCTGCTGTGGTAGTGACGCTGGAGCCAGAAGCGGTGGCAGCAGGAGTCACCTACGCGGAAGTAATTACCGAGGCAAAGAGGACAATCGACCTCTGCCCTCGGTATTACAGAACTGCGTTTCCGCACTAGCGCCACGGGGGCTCGAATGTTCGAGATCCCCGGCGCAGACAGTGGCGAGAAAGCGGATGGCCTCGCTAAGAAGTTGAGGGAGGTTCTGACAGCAGCGGGCAAAGGAGTGCGGGTATCCAGACCAGCGAAAACGGCGGAAATCAAAGTGTCTGGTCTGGATGACTCGGCAACTGTGGACGAGGTGACGACAGCCGTATCGAAGGCCGGTGACTGCCCCATGGATGCCATCAAGTGTAGTGACATCTTACGGTATCCTGCAGGACTGGGGATGACCTGGGTCCGGTGTCCTGTGACGGCGGCCAAAAAGGTAGCCGCTAGTGGGCGACTTATGATCTCGTGGGTGGCAGCAGCGGTGAAGTTGGTAGAGCCTTCACCTCTGAGGTGCTTCCGGTGCTTTGAAACCGGACACGTGAGGGCACAATGCAACGCTGCAGTCGACCGGGTGAGCTGTGCTTTCGCTGTAGCCAGCCTGGCCATAAAGCGGCGCAGTGTTCTGCCAACCCGCGTTGCGCTGTGTGTGTCGCAGCCAACAAACCGGCGGAGCATAAAATGGGGGCAAGGCATGCAAGGCCATGCCTCTAAGAGTGGGAAAGAAGAGGCCACCCGTTGCCACCTCGGCAACCGGCCAGGCAGCCACAAGGGACAATAGAGGCAATGGAGGAGGAACCGTCCTGCAAACACGGACCAGTCCGCAGCCGACGCAAGGGGCAGGGCAAGGCAGCGTGCTGGAAGGCCCCTATTAACCCCAAATACGACTCGAGCTATGGGCCCGGGAGGTCCGTAGCTCAACATGAGTCAGCGAGATGAGAGCGCGCCCGGTGTTCCCGCGCCTCCATAAAGGTCACCAACGGCCGGGGCCTGCATTTGCAAGCCGCCACAGCTGTGCACGCGGAAGAATGCTCACGCGCCCCCGTATGCACAGCACTAAGTGGGCAGATGGAACACCGTGGGGTTTTAGTCGGTGCGAGTCCGACATAACCCGCTCGTCCCGCGAGGGCGGGTATGCGCAGGCATTTCCCCACGAAAAAAAAAAGGTTAGTGGGGTGCCACGTCAGAAAACCTCCTCGAGTGCCTGGTCGTTGAATTTCCTTTGATACTATTGTATCCAGGGAAAGGCAACGCCGGGACGGTGCACCCTGGGCACTGGTGATGATACGTTGTTGCCAGTGGCGAATGTTCTGACAGGGGGGATAGCTGCCTTGCGTCCCTCTGATAAGCGGAGGGCACAGCGGAGTGGCTGGGGGGTTGCATTTCCTCTGATTTCCGTATCCGGTGGAAAGGCAACCGATTGATGGTGCGCATTGGGAACTGGTGACGATACTTCGTTCCCAGCGTCCAATGCAAGTGGAGGTTGCATTTCTCCTGATCAAAGTATCCGGGGAAAGGCAACAAATGATGGTGGGTATTAGGAACTGGTGACGATATATCGTTTCCAGTGCCTAATGCTCATAGTGGAGGGACAGGCTCGGTGTGCACTAACACTGCCTCCGGGCACAACTGTCCAAACCTGGGAGTTACGTCGGCTCCACCAGCGCGCCGTAACCCGCTGTAATTTCTTCAAAGACCCCAGCGCTGACGATCATGGGGTACGTTGAGGTGCAGTGGAGCGGAGGGCTTGCCTTAATTGGCCGGCCCGCGAGAAGGATCACCTATAAAACCAGACAGCGAAGTCTTAAAACCTGTGGGTACCAGGCGACCCCACAGTATGTAGCCTTGTCTCCGGAATAGGCGTCACCCGGGGATCGACTTTTTATCGACCTTAATCGTGGGAATAAAATGGATAAACTGGAACTTTGCAAAACGGACTGAACAAGATAGCGACGACAGTGACTCTATGCTGAGCGTAGAGTCGCTTGAAGATGGAAGACGAAGTGGCGGGCGAAAACGTCCTTCTATGGACACATCATGCGGCTCTGGCCTGCTTACGGGCCATGACAGTGGAAAAAGCCTGGGTACGGCAAGAACATCTGCCAAGAGAGGCCGAGGGCGACCCCAACAACAGGGGAGTACGTAGGCCTTGCCCAGGCAAAATGGCGTTGGTGTCAGCACGAGAAGCGGAACTGAGGGTGGAGGCGGAGGCGAAGATTGTTGCGGCAACTCGACAGCTCCGCACCGGCAAGTCAATTCCCTGTCTGAGTCGTCATCGAACGATGGCGACTTCGAGGCAGCGGCGGACCTGGAGAAGAGGATCGAGGACAGCGTCGGCGTCATCAACTTGGCTGCTACTAAGTCAAAGAACTTAAAGGGCAACTTTGTTCGTGCGCTTAAGGAGGCAGCGGAGACCGTGACTGAGGTTACCTGGACTCTGCAGAGACGCTGTACCTCTGAAGAAACGCGGAACCTGCAGGCTGCAAACACTCTCGCCTCCAAGACGAAGTGTCGCAGTTGCGGAAGGTAGCCTACCTGCGGATGCAGGTAAACAAGCCGAGCCAACAAGCCGAGGGAGCTGGTAAGGAGGAGTTTCTCAGGTGTTCGATCATTGACCAGGTGGGGTCAATGATCAACGCCAGATCTGCCGCACTAGAGGACCGCCTGCTGCCGGAAAGCGCCTCCGCCCACCATTGGCAGCGGATAGAGGACTGAAGCGGAACCCGTTCCTTTGTCCGGTCCCTCGCCTCCCAGGCACCGGCAGCCGCAAAGCTGCCTGTCAAGGCAGTTAACGCCGCACCGCTGCCGCTGGGGGTTCCGTGGCCCCGAAACGCCCCAGCGAAAGCGGAGCGAGCCCGCGAAAGAGAGCCAAACGAGGGAAGTTGAGTCCCGACTACCGGTACCGAAGTCAACGGAGCAACCGTGGACTGGGTGGTGGTGAAGAAGGGGCTCAAAAGAAGACTGGGAAGGCGGTGGAAAGAGTCCCGCAAAACCCGCAAAGAGGGCAGTCACGATCGCCACTCCACGATCGTCCGCCGTGGTGGTGACCCTGGAGCCGGAGGCAGTGGCAGCAGGCGTCACCTATACCGACGTTATTACCGAGGCAAAGGCGAAGATCAACTCGCCTCCCTCGGTATAACCGAGATGGGATTCCGTGTCTGCGCAACGGGCGCTCGGATGTTTGAAATCCCGGGCGCAGACAGCGGCGACAGCAGGCGGACGCCCTCGCTCGAAAACTAAGCGAGGTTCTTCAACGGCGGGCAAGGGTGCGGGTATCCAGACCGGCAAAGACGGCGGAGGTCAAGGTGACCGGTCTGGACGACTCTGCTACGGCAGAGGATGTGGTGGCGGCCGTGACGAAGGCTGGTGGCTGCACCGAAGAGGCCGTTAAGTGCAGCGACATTCTGCGATACCCTGCAGGACTCGGAGCGGCCTGGGCCTGCGCCCCGTGGCTGCCGCCAAAAGGTGGCTTTCGCTGGCGGGCGACTCATGGTCTCGTGGGTGGCAGCCGTGGTCGCTGGTGGAGCCCTCACCTGTGAGGTGCTTCCGGTGCCTCGAAACCGGTCATGTGAGGGCTCAGTGCGTCGCCGCAGTCGATCGTGGGGAGCTGTGCTTCCGCTGTGGTGAATCTGGCCACAGTGGCATTGTGCGTCTGCCAACCCGCGTTGCGCTGTGTGTGTCGCAGCCAGCAAACCGGCGGACCATTAAGATGGGGGCAAGGCCTGCAAGGCCGCGCCCAAGAGTGGGAAGTTTGTCCGCCCGCTGCCACCCAGGCACCTGGCCAGTCAGCCGCAAGGGACGGTTGAAGCGATGGAGGAGGAACCGTCCCGTGACCATGGGACTAGTCCGCAGCCGCCGCCGGGGTAAAAGCGTAAGCGCAAGCATACCCTACTTCCCCGAATTCGACTCCGAGCTATGGGCCCGGGGAGGTCCGTAGTTCAACATGAGTCAGTAGAGAGCGCGCCCGGTGTTCCCGCGCGCCTCTGGGCAAAAGGTTGGTGCACGGCCGGGGCTTGCGTTTTAGCAAGCCGCCACAGCTGTGCACGCGGAAGAATGCTCACGCGCCCCCGTATGCACAGCACTAAGTGGGCAGATGGAACACCGTGGGTTTTAGTCGGTGCGAGTCCGACATAACCCGCCTCGTCCCCGCGAGGGCGGGTATGCGCAGGCATTTCCCACGAAAAAAAAAAAAAAGTCTCATGGGTGGCAGCCGAGGTGAAGCCCGTAGAGCCCTCAATTCTTAGGTGCTTCCGCTGTTTCGAGGCGGGCATCGTGGGAGGGCTCCAGTGCGACGCACTGATCGACCGGGGAGTTGTGTTGCCGATGTGGTCAACCAGGCCACAAGGCGGCAACATGCTCCGCTACCCGCGTTGTGCCGTGCGTCGCCGCAAAGAAACCGGCGGACCATTAAGATGGGGGGAAGGCCTGCAAAGCGCCTTCCAAGGCCAGGAAAAGGCCGGTCCGCCCGTTGCCACCTCGGCAACCGACCAGCCAGCCGATGGAGGAGGAAGCGTCCCTAGACCCTGGGACCACTCCACAGCCGCCGCAGGGGGGGATGAGGAGAGCGTAGGCATACTCGATTCCCCCCCTTACGACTCGAGTGATGGACTTGGGGAAGTCCGTCGCTCGTATGAGTCAGCGAGGTGAGAGCGCGCCCGGTGTTCCCGCGCTCTCAAAACAGGGCCAAGTTCGGGGCCAATAACTGGCCGCCACCCGCTGTGCACGCGGAAGAATGCTTACAGCGTACCCAAATGCACGCAATTTGGGTGGAGCGAAGGAACACCGGGTTTTAGTCGGTGCGAGTCCGGACATAACCCGCCCTCACCGGGCGGGTAAGGCGTAGGCATTTCCCACGAAAAAAAAAAAAAAAAGGTTGGGGTGCCACGGGGTGCCACGTCAGAAAACCTCCTCGAGTGCCTGGTCGTTGAATTTCCTTTGATACCATTGTATCCGGAGGAAAGGCAACGCCGGGACGGTGCACCCTGGGCACTGGTGATGACACGTTGTTGCCAGTGGCGAATGTTCTGACAGGGATATTGCCTGCGTGTCCCTCTGATAAGCGGAGGGCACCGCAGAGTGGCAGGGGTTGCATTCTTGATTTCCGTATCCGGAGTGAAAGGCAACCGGATTGATGGTGCGCATTGGGAACTGGTGACGATACGTCGTTCCAGTGTCCAATGCGCGGGTGGATATTGCATTTCCCCTGATCAAAGTATCCGGGGAAAGGCAACAAAAATGAGGGGTGTACATTGGGAACTGGTGGCGATACGTCGCTGGCGGTGCCTAATGTCTGGCTGGAAAGTGTGGGGACGGCCCGTGCTTTTTACCGCCGCCGGGCACCAACCGTCGAGCGTTGTGGGAGGTTGCATTTCTCCTGATTTCTGTATCCGGGGAAAGGCAACAAATGATGGTGGGTATTAGGAACTGGTGACGATATATCGTTTCCAGTGCCTAATGCTCATAGTGGTGGGACGGGCCTGGTGTGCACTCACACTGCCGCCGGGCATTCAACCGTTCAAAACTGGGGAGTTACGTCGGCTCTCCCAGCGCGCCGTAACCCGCTGTACTTTCGTCAAAGACCCCAGTGTTGACGATAATGGGGTACGTCGAAGTGCAGCGGAGCGGAGGCTTGCCTTTAATTATCGGGCCCGGGCGAGGAGTAAACCTCTATAAAAATAATCAGACAGCGAAGTCTTGAAAACCTGTGGGTACCAGGCGACCCTACAGTATGTAGCCTTGCCCTCAAATCGGCGTAACCCGGGGTCGACCTTTATTTCGTCCACAATCGTGGGAATAGTATGGAAAAGAAACAAACAAACATATGACGGCAATGGACAGTGATGACGATTACCGAGTGACTCTATGCCCAGCGCGTAGAGTCATTCAACGAACGGAGAACAACAAGAAAACGTCCTCCTAAGGACGCAGTAATCGGCGGAGGTCCGGTAACGGGCCAAAATGGAGGACACAGCCAGGCAATGACATCTGCCAAAAGAGGCAATGAGGGAGGCCTCCGACAACTGGCGAGTACGTGGACTGGCCCAGGCTAAAATGGCGTTGGTGGAGGCCAGAAGGGAGGAGGAGAGGTTGAGGCGGAGGCGGACATCGCCGCAGCCACCAGTCAGCTCCGTGCCGGCAGGATATCAACCCTGTCGGAGTCGACATCGAACGATGACGACCGGAGCCGGCATCGGAGCTACAAAAGAGGATTGAGGACAGCGTCGGCGTCATCTCCATGGTGGGCCACAAGGTCTAAGAACCTGAAGGGCATCTGGGTGAAGGCGCTGAAGGAGGCTGCAGAGACCGTTAGTGAGACCATCAAGACTCCTGCAGCCGCTGTACCTCAGAGGAGACACGAAGTTGCAGGCGGACAAACGCTCGCCTCCAAGGCGAGGTGTCGGAACTGAGAAAGGAAGTGGCATACCTGCGGATGCAGGTGGACACGCGCCCAAGCCAACACATCGAGGGAGCGGGCAAGGAGAGCTCGTAGTGTCTGATCATTGACCAGGTAGGGTCAATGATCAGCGCCAGGTTCGGGTGGCGCTGGAGGATCGTCTCCTGCCTGAGAAGCGCCTTCGCCCCTCCACTGGCGGCGGATAGGAGACCAGAGGCAGTGCCCTGTCCCACGTCCCGCCCCTGCACGCCCAGGCACCGGTTGTCGCAAACCGCCCGTCAAGGCGGCTAGTGTAAAACCGGCTGTCGCTGCAGGTGCCACGGCCCCGAAACGCCCTAAGGAAAGAGGAGCGAGCCCGCCAATCCAGGCAA
>JAGSMU010000229.1:0-49542 GCA_029286865.1 Teinopalpus imperialis | reverse complement strand
GAACCTAACCTAACCTAACTCTATCCTAACCTAACTCTAACTCTAACCTAACCTAACCTATCCTAACTCTAACCTAACCACCTATATCTTTGTGTATTAGAGTCTTACATCCCAAATTGGTTTTTGTTGTAGCATTTGTTCAACGTAATCGTTAGACAGTCATCCTGGGTGCCGCATTTAGGCCATTTCAGTCTAGTTGTAATCAGTTATTTTAGTTTCATACTACGTAATTTTATTCCATTTGTAAAATTATCATGTCTTCGTTTTTCGTGCTGATTTTGTAACTCCAACCTAACCTAACCTTACCTAACCTAACCTAACCTAACCCTCTAACCACCTATATCTTTGTGTATTAGGAGTCTTAAGCATTCCAAATTGGTTTTTGTTGTAGCATTTGTTCAACGTAATCGTTAGACAGTCATCCTGGGTGCCGCATTTAGGCCATATTTCTAGTCTAGTTGTAATCAGTTATTTTAGTTTCATACTACGTAATTTTATTCCATTTGTAAAATTATCATGTCTTCGTTTTTCGTGCTGGGATTTTGTAACCTAACCTTACCTAACCTAACCTAACCTATCCTAACCTAACCTAACCACCTATATCTTTGTGTGTATTAGAGTCTTACATCCCAAATTGGTTTTTGTTGTAGCATTTGTTCAACGTAATCGTTAGACAGTCATCCTGCGCCGCATTTAGGCCATTTCAGTCTAGTTGTAATCAGTTATTTTAGTTTCATACTACGTAATTTTATTCCATTTGTAAAAATTTTCATGTCTTCGTTTTTCGTGCTGATTTTGTAACTCCAACCTAACCTAACTCTAACCTAACCTAACCTAACCTAACCCTCTAACCACCTATATCTTTGTGTATTAGGAGTCTTAAGCATCCCAAATTGGTTTTTGTTGTAGCATTTGTTCAGGGTAATCGTTAGACAGTCATCCTGGGTGCCGCATTTAGCCATTTCTAGTCTAGTTGTAATCAGTTATTTTAGTTTCCATAATTACGTAATTTTATTCCATTTGTAAAAATTTTCATGTCTTCGTTTTTCGTGCTGATTTTGTAACTCCAACCTAACCTAACCTAACCACCTATATCTTTGTGTATTAGAGTCTTAAGTATCCCAAATTGGTTTTTGTTGTAGCATTTGTTCAACGTAATCGTTAGACAGTCATCCTGGGTGCCGCATTTAGGCCATATTTCTAGTCTAGTTGTAATCAGTTATTTTAGTTTCATAATTACGTAATTTTATTCCATTTGTAAAATTATCATGTCTTCGTTTTTCGTGCTGATTTTGTAACCTAACCTAACTCTAACCTAACCTAACCTAACCTAACCTAACCTATCCTAACCTAACTCTATCCTAACCTAACCTAACCTTAACCTAACCTATCCTAACCTAACCTAACCTTACCTAACCTAACCTTAACCTAACCTAACCTAACCTAACCTAACCTAACTCTAACCTAACCTAACCTAACCTATCCTAACCTAACCTAACCACCTATATCTTGTGTATTAGAGTCTTAAGCATTCCAAATTGGTTTTTGTTGTAGCATTTGTTCAGGGTAATCGTTAGACAGTCATCCTGCGCCGCATTTAGGCCATTTCTAGTCTTAGTTGTAATCAGTTATTTTAGTTTCATAATTACGTACTTTATTCCATTTGTAAAAATTTTCATGTCTTCGTTTTTCGTGCTGATTTTGTAACCTAACCTAACCTAACTCTAACTCTATCCTAACTCTAACCTAACCACCTATATCTTTGTGTATTAGAGTCTTAAGCATCCCAAATTGGTTTTTGTTGTAGCATTTGTTCAACGTAATCGTTAGACAGTCATCCTGCGCCGCATTTAGGCCATTTCTAGTCTAGTTGTAATCAGTTATTTTAGTTTCATAATTACGTAATTTTATTCCATTTGTAAAAATTTTCATGTCTTCTGTTTTTCGTGCTGATTTTGTGTAACCTAACCTATCCTAACCTAACCTAACTTATCCTAACCTAACCTAACCACCTATATCTTTGTGTATTAGAGTCTTAAGCATTCCAAATTGGTTTTTGTTGTAGCATTTGTTCAGTGTAATCGTTAGACAGTCATCCTGCGCCGCATTTAGGCCATTTCTAGTCTAGTTGTAATCAGTTATTTTAGTTTCATAATTACGTAATTTTATTCCATTTGTAAAAATTTTCATGTCTTCGTTTTTCGTGCTGATTTTGTGTAACCTAACCTAACCTATCCTAACTCTAACCTATCCTAACCTAACCTAACCACCTATATCTTTGTGTATTAGAGTCTTAAGCATTCCAAATTGGTTTTTGTTGTAGCATTTGTTCAGGGTAATCGTTAGACAGTCATCCTGCGCCGCATTTAGGCCATTTCAGTCTAGTTGTAATCAGTTATTTTAGTTTCATAATTACGTAATTTTATTCCATTTGTAAAAATTTTCATGTCTTCGTTTTTCGTGCTGGGATTTTGTAACCTTAACCTAACCTAACCTAACCTATCCTAACATAACCCTAACCACCTATATCTTTGTGTATTAGAGTCTTAAGCATCCCAAATTGGTTTTTGTTGTAGCATTTGTTCAACGTAATCGTTAGACAGTCATCCTGCGCCGCATTTAGGCCATTTCTAGTCTAGTTGTAATCAGTTATTTTAATTTCATAATTACGTAATTTTATTCCATTTGTAAAAATTTTCATGTCTTCTGTTTTTCGTGCTGATTTTGTAACCTAACCTAACCTACCCTAACCTAACCTATCCTAACCTAACCCTAACCACCTATATCTTTGTGTATTAGAGTCTTAAGCATTCCAAAATGGTTTTTTGTTGTAGCATTTGTTCAGTGTAATCGTTAGACAGTCATCCTGCGCCGCATTTAGGCCATATTTCTAGTCTAGTTGTAATCAGTTATTTTAGTTTCCATAATTACGTAATTTTATTCCATTTGTAAAAATTTTCATGTCTTGCTTTTCGTGCTGATTTTGTAACCTAACCTAACTCTAACCTAACCTATCCTAACATAACCCTAACCACCTATATCTTTGTGTATTAGAGTCTTAAGCATTCCAAATTGGTTTTTGTTGTAGCATTTGTTCAGTGTAATTGTTAGACAGTCATCCTGCGCTGCATTTAGCCATTTCTAGTCTAGTTGTAATCAGTTATTTTTAGTTTCATAATTACGTAATTTTATTCCATTTGTAAAAATTTTCATGTCTTCGTTTTTCGTGCTGATTTTGTAACCTAACCTAACCTAACCTAACTCTATCCTAACCTAACCTAACCACCTATATCTTTGTGTGTATTAGAGTCTTGGCATTCCAAATTGGTTTTTGTTGTAGCATTTGTTCAGTGTAATCGTTAGACAGTCATCCCAAGTGCCGCATTTAGGCCATTTCAGTCTAGTTGTAATCAGTTATTTTTAGTTTCCATAATTACGTAATTTTATTCCATTTGTAAAAATTTTCATGTCTTCTGTTTTTCGTGCTGGGATTTTGTAACCTAACCTAACCTAACCTTAACCTAACCTATCCTAACCTTAACCTAACCACCCATATCTTTGTGTATTAGAGTCTTAAGCATTCCAAATTGGTTTTTGTTGTAGCATTTGTTCAGTGTAATCGTTAGGACAGTCATCCTGCGCCGCATTTAGGCCATTTCTAGTCTAGTTGTAATCAGTTATTTTAGTTTCATACTACGTAATTTTATTCCATTTGTAAAATTTTCATGTCTTCGTTTTCGGTCTGATTTTTGTAACCTAACCTAACCTAACTCTAACCTATCCTAACCTAACCTAACCACCTATATCTTGTGTATTAGAGTCTTAAGCATTCCAAATTGTTTTTGTTGTAGCATTTGTTCAGTGTAATCGTTAGACAGTCATCCTGCGCCGCATTTAAGCCATTTCTAGTCTAGTTGTAATCAGTTATTTTTAGTTTCATAATTACGTAATTTTATTCCATTTGTAAAAATTTTCATGTCTTCGTTTTTCGTGCTGGGATTTTGTAACCTAACCTTAACCTAACCTAACCTATCCTAACCTAACCTAACCACCTATATCTTGTGTATTAGAGTCTTAAGCATTCCAAATTGGTTTTTGTTGTAGCATTTGTTCAGTGTAATCGTTAGACAGTCATCCCAGCCGCATTTAGCCATTTCTAGTCTAGTTGTAATCAGTTATTTTTAGTTTCATAATTACGTAATTTTATTCCATTTGTAAAAATTTTCATGTCTTCGTTTTTCGTGCTGATTTTGTAACCTAACCTTAACCTAACCTATCCTAACTCTAACCTAACCTAACCTATCCTAACCTAACCTAACCACCTATATCTTTGTGTATTAGAGTCTTAAGCATTCCAAATTGGTTTTTGTTGTAGCATTTGTTCAGTGTAATTGTTAGACAGTCATCCTGCGCCGCATTTAGGCCATTTCTAGTCTAGTTGTAATCAGTTATTTTTAGTTTCAATTACGTAATTTTATTCCATTTGTAAAAATTTTCATGTCTTCGTTTTTCGTGCTGATTTTGTAACCTAACTCTAACCTAACCTAATCCTATCCTAACCTAACCCTCTAACCACCTATATCATTGTGTATTAGAGTCTTAAGTATTCCAAATTGGTTTTTGTTGTAGCATTTGTTCAGTGTAATCGTTAGACAGTCATCCTTGCGCCGCATTTAGCTATTTCTAGTCTTAGTTGTAATCAGTTATTTTTAGTTTCATAATTACGTAATTTTATTCCATTTGTAAAAATTTTCATGTCTTCGTTTTTCGTGCTGATTTTGTAACCTAACCTAACCTAACTCTAACCTATCCTAACTCTAACCTAACCACCTATATCTTTGTGTATTAGAGTCTTAAGCATTCCAAATTGGTTTTTGTTGTAGCATTTGTTCAGTGTAATCGTTAGACAGTCATCCTGCGCCGCATTTAGCCATTTCTAGTCTAGTTGTAATCAGTTATTTTAGTTTCATAATTACGTAATTTTATTCCATTTGTAAAAATTTTCATGCCTTCGTTTTTCGGTCTGATTTTTGTAACCTAACCTAACCTAACCTAACTTATCCTAACCTAACCCTAACCACCTATATATCTTTGTGTATTAGAGTTCCTAAGCATTCCAAATTGGTTTTTGTTGTAGCATTTGTTCAGTGTAATCGTTAGACAGTCATCCTGCGCCGCATTTAGGCCATTTCTAGTCTAGTTGTAATCAGTTATTTTAGTTTCATACTACGTAATTTTATTCCATTTGTAAAAATTTTCATGTCTTCGTTTTTCGTGCTGATTTTGTAACCCAACCTAACCTAACTCTAACCTATCCTAACCTAACCCTAACCACCTATATCTTTGTGTATTAGAGTCTTAAGCATTCCAAATTGGTTTTTGTTGTAGCATTTGTTCAGTGTAATCGTTAGACAGTCATCCTGCGCCGCATTTAGGCCATATTTCTAGTCTAGTTGTAATCAGTTATTTTTAGTTTCATAATTACGTAATTTTATTCCATTTGTAAAAATTTTCATGTCTTCGTTTTTCGTGCTGATTTTGTGTAACCTAACCTAACCTATCCTAACCTTAACCTAACCTAACCTAATCCTATCCTAACCTAACCTTAACCTAACCACCTATATCTTTGTGTATTAGGAGTCTTAAGCATTCCAAATTGGTTTTTGTTGTAGCATTTGTTCAGTGTAATTGTTAGACAGTCATCCTGCGCCGCATTTAGGCCATTTCTAGTCTAGTTGTAATCAGTTATTTTAGTTTCATAATTACGTAATTTTATTCCATTTGTAAAAATTTTCATGTCTTCTGTTTTTCGTGCTGGATTTTGTAACCCAACCTAACCTAACTCTAACTCTATCCTAACCTAACCCTAACCACCTATATCTTTGTGTATTAGAGTCTTAAGCATTCCAAATTGGTTTTTGTTGTAGCATTTGTTCAGTGTAATCGTTAGACAGTCATCCTGCGCCGCATTTAGGCCATTTCTAGTCTAGTTGTAATCAGTTATTTTTAGTTTCATAATTACGTAATTTTATTCCATTTGTAAAAATTTTCATGTCTTCTGTTTTTCGTGCTGATTTTGTAACCTAACCTAACCTAACCTAACTCAACCTAACCTAACCTATCCTAACCTAACCCTAACCACCTATATCTTTGTGTGTATTAGAGTCTTAAGCATTCCAAATTGGTTTTTGTTGTAGCATTTGTTCAGTGTAATTGTTAGACAGTCATCCTGCGCCGCATTTAGGCCATATTTCTAGTCTAGTTGTAATCAGTTATTTTAGTTTCATAATTACGTAATTTTATTCCATTTGTAAAAATTTTCATGTCTCTGTTTTTCGTGCTGATTTTGTAACTCCAACCTAACCTAACCTAATCCTATCCTAACCTAACTCTAACCTAACCTAACTCCTAACCACCTATATATCTTTGTGTGTATTAGAGTCTTAAGTATTCCAAATTGGTTTTTGTTGTAGCATTTGTTCAGTGTAATTGTTAGACAGTCATCCCAGCCGCATTTAGGCTTTCATTTCTAGTCTAGTTGTAATCAGTTATTTTTAGTTTCCATAATTACGTAATTTTATTCCATTTGTAAAAATTTTCATGTCTTCGTTTTCGTGCTGATTTTGTAACCTAACCTAACTCTAACCTAACCTAATCTAACCTAACCTATCCTAACCTAACCCTAACCACCTATATCTTGTGTATTAGAGTCTTAAGCATTCCAAATTGGTTTTTGTTGTAGCATTTGTTCAGTGTAATCGTTAGGACAGTCATCCTGCGCCGCATTTAGGCCATTTCTAGTCTAGTTGTAATCAGTTATTTTTAGTTTCCATAATTACGTAATTTTATTCCATTTGTAAAAATTTTCATGTCTTCGTTTTTCGTGCTGATTTTGTAAATCCCAACTCTAACTCTAACCTATCCTAACCTAACCTAACCACCTATATCTTTGTGTATTAGAGTCTTAAGCATCCCAAATTGGTTTTTGTTGTAGCATTTGTTCAACGTAATCGTTAGACAGTCATCCTGCGCCGCATTTAGGCCATTTCTAGTCTAGTTGTAATCAGTTATTTTTAGTTTCATAATTACGTAATTTTATTCCATTTGTAAAAATTTTCATGTCTCTGTTTTTCGTGCTGATTTTGTAACCTAACCTTAACCTAACCTATCCTAACCTAACCTAACCACCTATATTCCTTTGTGTATTAGAGTCTTAAGCATCCCAAATTGGTTTTTTGTTGTAGCATTTGTTCAACGTAACTGTTAGACAGTCATCCTGCGCTGCATTTAGGCCATTTCTAGTCTAGTTGTAATCAGTTATTTTTAGTTTCATAATTACGTAATTTTATTCCATTTGTAAAAATTTTCATGTCTCTGTTTTTCGTGCTGATTTTGTAACCTAATCTAACCTAACCTAACTCTAACCTATCCTAACCTAACCTAACCACCTATATATCTTTGTGTGTATTAGAGTCTTAAGCATTCCAAATTGGTTTTTGTTGTAGCATTTGTTCAGTGTAATTGTTAGACAGTCATCCCAGCCGCATTTAGGCCATTTCTAGTCTAGTTGTAATCAGTTATTTTTAGTTTCATAATTACGCAATTTTATTCCATTTGTAAAAATTTTCATGTCTCGTTTTTCGTGCTGATTTTGTAACCTAATCTAACCTAACCTAACCTATCCTAACCTAACTCTAACCTAACCTTAACCTAACCACCTATATCTTGTGTATTAGAGTCTTAAGTATTCCAAATTGGTTTTTGTTGTAGCATTTGTTCAGTGTAATCGTTAGACAGTCATCCTGCGCCGCATTTAGGCCATTTCTAGTCTAGTTGTAATCAGTTATTTTTAGTTTCATAATTACGTAATTTTATTCATTTGTAAAAATTTTCATGTCTTCGTTTTTCGTGCTGATTTTGTGTAACCTAACCTAACTCTAACTCTAACCTAACCTAACCTATCCTAACCTTAACCTAACCACCTATATCTTTGTGTATTAGAGTCTTAAGCATCCTAAATTGGTTTTTGTTGTAGCATTTGTTCAGTGTAATCGTTAGACAGTCATCCTGCGCTGCATTTAGGCCATTTCTAGTCTTAGTTGTAATCAGTTATTTTTAGTTTCATACTACGTAATTTTATTCCATTTGTAAAAATTTTCATGTCTTCGTTTTTCGTGCTGATTTTGTAACCTAACCTATCCTAACCTAACCTAACCTAACCACCTATATCTTTGTGTATTAGAGTCTTAAGCATCCCAAATTGTTTTTGTTGTAGCATTTGTTCAACGTAACTGTTAGACAGTCATCCTGCGCCGCATTTAGGCCATTTCTAGTCTAGTTGTAATCAGTTATTTTTAGTTTCATAATTACGTACTTTATTCCATTTGTAAAAATTTTCATGTCTTCGTTTTTCGTGCTGATTTTGTAACCTAACCTAACCTAACCTATCCTAACTCTAACCTAACCACCTATATCTTTGTGTATTAGAGTCTTAAGCATTCCAAATTGGTTTTTGTTGTAGCATTTGTTCAGTGTAATCGTTAGGACAGTCATCCCAAGTGCCGCATTTAGCCATTTCTAGTCTAGTTGTAATCAGTTATTTTAGTTTCATAATTACGTAATTTTATTCCATTTGTAAAAATTTTCATGTCTTCGTTTTTCGTGCTGATTTTGTAACCTAACCTAACCTAACCTAACCTAATCCTATCCTAACTCTAACCTATCCTAACCTAACCTAACCACCTATATCTTTGTGTATTAGAGTCTTAAGCATCTAAAATTGG
This sequence comes from Teinopalpus imperialis, assembly GCA_029286865.1. Lineage (NCBI taxonomy): Eukaryota > Metazoa > Arthropoda > Insecta > Lepidoptera > Papilionidae > Teinopalpus > Teinopalpus imperialis. The sequence goes on along the minus strand of JAGSMU010000229.1, from coordinate 40,759 downwards.
TTTTTGTTGTAGCATTTGTTCAGGGTAATCGTTAGACAGTCATCCTGCGCCACATTTAGGCCATTTCTAGTCTAGTTGTAATCAGTTATTTTAGTTTCATAATTACGTACTTTATTCCATTTGTAAAAATTTTCATGTCTTTGCTTTTCGTGCTGATTTTGTAACTCCAACCTAACCTAACCTATCCTAACCTAACCCTAACCACCTATATCTTTGTGTATTAGAGTCTTAAGCATCCCAAATTGGTTTTTTGTTGTAGCATTTGTTCAACGTAATCGTTAGACAGTCATCCTGCGCCGCATTTAGGCCATTTCTTAGTCTAGTTGTAATCAGTTATTTTAGTTTCATAATTACGTACTTTATTCCATTTGTAAAAATTTTCATGTCTTTGCTTTTCGTGCTGATTTTGTAACCCAACCTAACCTTAACCTAACCTATCCTAACTCAACCTAACCACCTATATCTTTGTGTGTATTAGAGTCTAAGCATTCCAAATTGGTTTTTGTTGTAGCATTTGTTCAATGTAATCGTTAGACAGTCATCCTGCGCCGCATTTAGGCCATTTCTAGTCTAGTTGTAATCAGTTATTTTAGTTTCATAATTACGTAATTTTATTCCATTTGTAAAAATTTTCATGTCTTCTGCTTTTCGTGCTGATTTTGTAACCTAATCTAACCTAACCTAACTCTAACCTATCCTAATCCCAACCCTAACCACCTATATCTTTGTGTGTATTAGAGTCTTAAGCATCTAAAATTGGTTTTTGTTGTAGCATTTGTTCAGTGTGTAATCGTTAGACAGTCATCCTGCGCCGCATTTAGGCCATTTCTAGTCTATAGTTGTAATCAGTTATTTTAGTTTCATAATTACGTAATTTTATTCCATTTGTAAAAATTTTCATGTCTTCGTTTTTCGTGCTGATTTTGTAACCTAACCTAACCTAACCTAACCTTATCCTAACCTAACCTAACCACCTATATCTTTGTGTGTATTAGAGTCTTAAGCATTCCAAATTGGTTTTTGTTGTAGCATTTGTTCAGTGTAATTGTTAGACAGTCATCCTGCGCCGCATTTAGGCCATTTCTAGTCTAGTTGTAATCAGTTATTTTAGTTTCATAATTACGTAATTTTATTCCATTTGTAAAAATTTTCATGTCTTGCTTTTCGTGCTGATTTTGTAACTCCAACCTAACCTAACCTATCCTAACCTAACTCTATCCTAACTCTAACCTAACCACCTATATCTTTGTGTATTAGAGTCTTAAGCATTCCAAATTGGTTTTTGTTGTAGCATTTGTTCAGTGTAATCGTTAGACAGTCATCCTGCGCCGCATTTAGGCCATTTCTAGTCTAGTTGTAATCAGTTATTTTAGTTTCATAATTACGTAATTTTATTCCATTTGTAAAAATTTTCATGTCTTCGTTTTTCGTGCTGATTTTGTAACCTAACCTAACCTAACCTTAACCTAACTCTAACCTAACCTTAACCTAACCACCTATATCTTTGTGTATTAGAGTCTTAAGCATTCCAAATTGGTTTTTGTTGTAGCATTTGTTCAGTGTAATCGTTAGACAGTCATCCTGCGCCGCATTTAGGCCATTTCTAGTCTAGTTGTAATCAGTTATTTTTAGTTTCATAATTACGTAATTTTATTCCACTTGTAATAATTTTCATGTCTTCGTTTTTCGTGCCGATTTTGTAACCTAACCTTACCTAACCTAACCTAACCCTAACCACCTATATCTTTGTGTATTACAGTCTTAAGCATTCCAAAGTTGTTTTTTGTTGTAGCATTTGTTCAGCGTAATCGTTAGACAGTCATCCTGCGCCGCATTTAGGCCATTTCTAGTCTAGTTGTAATCAGTTATTTTTAGCTTCATAATTACGTAATTTTATTCCATTTGTAAAGTTTTCATGTCTTCGTTTTTCGTGCTGATTTTGTAACTCCAACCTAACCTAACCTAACCTAACCTAACCTATCCTAACCTAACTCCTAACCACCTATATCTTTGTGTATTAGAGTCTTAAGCATCCTAAATTGGTTTTTTGTTGTAGCATTTGTTCAGTGTAATCGTTAGACAGTCATCCTTCGCCGCATTTAGGCCATTTCTAGTCTAGTTGTAATCAGTTATTTTTAGTTTCCATAATTACGTAATTTTATTCCATTTGTAAAAATTTTCATGTCTTCGTTTTTCGTGCTGATTTTGTAACCTAACCTAACCTAACCTAACCTTACCCTAACCACCTATATCTTTGTGTATTAGAGTCTTAAGCATTCCAAATTGGTTTTTGTTGTAGTATTTGTTCAATGTAATCGTTAGACAGTCATCCTGCGCCGCATTTAGGCCATTTCTAGTCTAGTTGTAATCAGTTATTTTTAGTTTCCATAATTACGTAATTTTATTCCACTTGTAAAAATTTTCATGTCTTCGTTTTTCGTGCTGATTTTGTAACCTTACCTAACCTAACCTTACCTAACCTAACCTAACCTTAACCTAACCACTCATATCTTTGTGTATTAGAGTCTTAAGCATTCCAAAGTGGTTTTTTGTTGTAGCATTTGTTCAGGGTAATCGTTAGACAGTCATCCTGCTGCATTTAGCCATTTCTAGTCTAGTTGTAATCAGTTATTTTTAGTTTCATAATTACGTAATTTTATTCCATTTGTAAAAATTTTCATGTCTTCTGTTTTTCGTGCTGATTTTGTAACCTAACCTTAACCTTAACCTAACTCTATCCTAACCTAACCCTAACCACCTATATCTTTGTGTATTAGAGTCTTAAGCATCCCAAATTGGTTTTTGTTGTAGCATTTGTTCAGTGTAATTGTTAGACAGTCATCCTGCGCCGCATTTAGCCATTTCTAGTCTAGTTGTAATCAGTTATTTTTAGTTTCATAATTACGTAATTTTATTCCATTTGTAAAAATTTTCATGTCTTCGTTTTTCGTGCTGATTTTGTAACCTAACCTAACCTAACCTAACCTATCCTAACTCTAACCTAACCACCTATATCTTTGTGTATTAGAGTCTTACATTCCAAATTGGTTTTTGTTGTAGCATTTGTTCAGTGTAATCGTTAGACAGTCATCCTGCGCCGCATTTAGGCCATTTCTAGTCTAGCTGTAATCAGTTATTTTAGTTTCATAATTACGTAATTTTATTCCATTTGTAAAAATTTTCATGTCTGTTTTTCGTGCTGATTTTGTAACCTAACTCTAACCTAACCTTAACCTAACCTTATCCTAACCTAACCCTAAATCCACCTATACCTTTGTGTATTAGAGTCTTACATTCCAAATTGGTTTTTTGTTGTAGCATTTGTTCAGTGTAATCGTTAGACAGTCATCCCAGCCGCATTTAGGCCATTTCTAGTCTAGTTGTAATCAGTTATTGTTAGTTTCATAATTACGTAATTTTATTCCACTTGTAAAAATTTTCATGTCTTCGTTTTTCATGCTTATTTTGTAACCTCACCTAACTTAACCTAACCTAACCTAACCTAACCTAACCCTAACCACCTATATCTTTGTGTATTACAGTCTTAAGCATTCCAAAGTGGTTTTTTGTTGTAGCATTTGTTCAGCGTAATCGTTAGACAGTCATCCTGCGCCGCATTTAGGCCATTTCTAGTCTAGTTGTAATCAGTTATTTTTAGTTTCATAATTACGTAATTTTATTCCATTTGTAAAAATTTTCATGTCTTCGTTTTTCGTGCTGATTTTGTAACCTAACCTAACCTAACCTAACCTAACCCTAACCACTATATCTTTGTGTATTAGAGTCTTAAGCATTCCAAATTGATTTTTGTTGTAGCATTTGTTCAGGGTAATCGTTAGACAGTCATCCTGCGCCGCATTTAGGCCATATTTCTAGTCTAGTTGTAATCAGTTATTTTAGTTTCATACTACGTAATTTTATTCCACTTGTAAAAATTTTCATGTCTTCGTTTTTCGTGCTGATTTTGTAACCTAACCTAACTCTAACCTAACCTTACCACCTACATCTTTGTGTATTAGGAGTCTTAAGCATTCCAAATTGGTTTTTGTTGTAGCATTTGTTCAGTGTAATCGTTAGACAGTCATCTTGCGCCGCATTTAGGCCATATTTCTAGTCTAGTTGTAATCAGTTATTTTAGTTTCATAATTACGTAATTTTATTCCACTTGTAAAAATTTTCATGTCTTCGGTTTTCGTGCTGATTTTGTAACCCAACCTAACCTAACTCTAACTCTAACCTAACCTTAACCTAACTCTAACCTAACCTAACCCTAACCACCTATATCTTTGTGTGTATTAGAGTCTTAAGCATTCCAAATTGGTTTTTGTTGTAGCATTTGTTCAGCGTAATCGTTAGGACAGTCATCCTGCGCCGCATTTAGGCCATTTCAGTCTAGTTGTAATCAGTTATTTTAGTTTCATAATTACGTAATTTTATTCCATTTGTAAAAATTTTCATGTCTTCGTTTTTCGTGCTGATTTTGTAACTCAACCTAACCTAACCTAACCCTAACCACCTATATCTTTGTGTATTAGAGTCTTAAGCATTCCAAATTGGTTTTTGTTGTAGCATTTGTTCAGTGTAATCGTTAGACAGTCATCCTGCGCCGCATTTAGGCCATTTCTAGTCTAGTTGTAATCAGTTATTTTAGTTTCCATAATTACGTAATTTTATTCCACTTGTAATAATTTTCATGTCTTCGTTTTTCAAAGGATTTTGTAACCTAACCTAACCTAACCTAACCTAACCTAATCACCTATACCTTTGTGTATTAGTGTCTTAAGCATTCCAAATTGGTTTTTGTTGTAGCATTTGTTCAGTGTAATCGTTAGACAGTCATCCTGCGCCGCATTTAGCCATTTCTAGTCTAGTTGTAATCAGTTATTTTTAGTTTCATAATTACGTAATTTTATTCCATTTGTAAAAATTTTCATGTCTTCGTTTTTCGTGCTGATTTTGTAACCTAACCTAAACCAACCTAACCTAACCTAACCACCTACATCTTTGTGTATTAGAGTCTTAAGCATTCCAAATTGGTTTTTTGTTGTAGCATTTGTTCAGTGTAATCGTAAGACAGTCATCTTGCGCCGCATTTAGGCCATTTCTAGTCTAGTTGTAATCAGTTATTGTTAGTTTCATAATTACGTAATTTTATTCCACTTGTAAAAATTTTCATGTCTTCGTTTTTCGTGCTGATTTTGTATCCCAACCTAACTTATCCTAACCTAACCTAACCTAACCCTAACCTAACCCTAACCACCTATATCTTTGTGTATTAGAGTCTTAAGCATTCCAAATTGGTTTTTTGTTGTAGCATTTGTTCAGGGTAATCGTTAGACAGTCATCCTGCGCCGCATTTAGGCCATTTCTAGTCTAGTTGTAATCAGTTATTTTTAGTTTCATAATTACGTAATTTTATTCCATTTGTAAAAATTTTCATGTCTTCGTTTTTCAAAGGATTTTGTAACTCCAACCTAACCTAACCTATCCTAACCTAACCTAACCACCCATATCTTGTGTATTAGAGTCTTAAGCATCCCAAATTGGTTTTTGTTGTAGCATTTGTTCAACGTAATCGTTAGACAGTCATCCCAGCCGCATTTAGGCCATTTCTAGTCTAGTTGTAATCAGTTATTTTTAGTTTCATAATTACGTAATTTTATTCCACTTGTAAAAATTTTCATGTCTTCGTTTTTCAGTTGATTTTGTAACCTAACCTAACCTAACCTAACCTAACTCTAACCTAACCACCTATATCTTTGTGTGTATTAGAGTCTTAAGCATTCCAAATTGGTTTTTGTTGTAGCATCGGTTCAGTGTAATCGTTAGACAGCCATCTTGCGCCGCATTTAGCCATTTCTAGTCTAGTTGTAATCAGTTATTTTTAGTTTCCATAATTACGTAATTTTATTCCACTTGTAAAAATTTTCATGTCTTCTGTTTTTCGTGCTGATTTTGTATCCCAACCTTTTTACATGGGGAAATGCCTTACGCATACCCACTCTTGCGGGGCAAGTGGGCTAGTGTCGGACTTGCAATCGACTAAAACCCCATGGTGTTCCACCTTCGTCGCGTATGCGACGGGGTTACGGGAACGCTTTCGCACACCTCCGCGACCCCGCTCTGCGCTGGCCGGCAAGCCGGTCTTCTCCTTCGGGGAGGACATCCCCCTCTCCACCTTCCTGCAAGGCGCGCCGGAACACGGACGCGCCTTCCATCTCGGCCTCCTCTGTAGGTGGGAAACGGACTCCCCGAGTCCGCCCCCAGAGGCCATGGGGCCAGGAAAGCACTAAGCCAACCCAGCCCCTGCGGTGGATCTGCCCGCGCTCCACTGCCGACCGATGTTCGCCGCGGGAGGACAGGGAGAGCGGCAACGAAACACCGACACCTCTTCCCCGCGGCCCCACCACAGCCGCATCATGCGGTGCGACTTCGTGCTTGAGTCGCGGAGGATAGGAGAGCGGCAACGAAACACCGACACTCCTCTCCGCGACTCCGCCTCGGCTACTGAGGGCGGGAAAGACGGCCCGGCTCCGCCACATCCGCCCCCAGCAGTCCACCGGACACGCATCCGAGGTCGCTCATAACGAGCCCACCCGAGCGGTGCCACCCTCGGGCCGGTCTCAGAGCGCCTTAGGCCGGCCATTTGGGTTCCTTTCTTAGCTTCACCGTGGGTGACTAAGCCATTTATTACTAGTTTTCCCCCAAGCATGACACAAAGCGAGAACCCTTCGGGGGGGTTTGTATCCCAACCTAACTTAACCTATCCTAACCTAACCTAACCTAACCTAACCTAACCTAACCTAACCTAACCCTAACCACCTATATCTTTGTGTATTAGAGTCTTAAGCATTCCCAATTGGTTTTTTGTTGTAGCATTTGTTCAGTGTAATCGTTAGACAGTCATCCTGCGCCGCATTTAGGCCATTTCTAGTCTAGTTGTAATCAGTTATTGTTAGTTTCATAATTACGTAATTTTATTCCACTTGTAAAAATTTTCATGTCTTCGTTTTTCGTGCTGATTTTGTAACCTAACCTTTTTTACGTGGGAAATGCTACGCATACCCGATATTCCCTCGCGGGCAGGGCGGGCTGCGTCGGACTCGCACTGACTAAAACCCCACGGTACGCCACCAACGCTCGCGAGGGGTCGCGGGATTCCGTAAGGAACGCAACCGGTAACCCCTGCGCTTCTGCTGGGATAGTTCCGTCCTGGGGCATGCGTGAAGATCGCACCCCAGAACCCTCGCGGGAACTATCACGACGACACGGTACCACGTCGTGCCGCTTCGTCCTCCTCGGGTCGCTATTACTGACGGTCGGAGCCCCACCTGATCGTCAGCGACCCGTAGGCCCCTGTTTACGGTAGGGGATCACCGGGAGGGTTTTAGCAGGCGCGCGAGCGCCGCGTCGGTCTCTGTCTCCGAGCAGGATCGGTCCTCTCTTCCCGCTCGGCAGCCTCCCCGACCATTACGGTCTTCGCAGAGCGAGGCTACGGCCTCCACGCCGATTCCCCGCGCAGCATCGCTGCTGACACGACTGCTGGCAGGGACAGGTTCCGTCCGAGGGCTGACCAAGACCCGCTGCTCGTCTTCCCACGCCGCCGCGAGCGTGTGCGATGCGGAGTCTTGGTCGTTGTCGCTACAGTGGAAGCAGCACCCGCTGCCGCCTCGCGACCGATCTTACAGGTAAATCGCCCTGCCATCCATGCCCGGTGTGATCACCTGCGTAAGTCTGTAGGTGAGTCTTCCTCGTCGCCGCATCCAGGCTTCGGAAGACCGGCAGGAATGCTTCGACGACGCGTTTGCGCGCATACCGCCCTCACCGAGCCGTGCGCGCCACGTCGAACGCGATACGTCGTTCCTGCTCACCGCCTCGAGCGCCTCTCTTTCTGGCCTGCCACCACCGCTCTGGCGTAGGACGCGAATCCGGTGATACACCCTCGCGTCCATGTCCGCCAGTATGTCCAGAGGTGGAAAGCGAGCCAGGATTGTCGCCGCCTTCAAACGATACCGTCCGGTACAATGACCCGTATGGCCATCCTACGCTGGACGCTGTAGACGTAGTCCTACAGCGTCGGATGGCCAGCCTCTTCGCCCAGACGGCGCCCCGTACAGGGCTACGGATCGTACGACCCCGGCATAGAGGCGGCGAATCCTCCTCGGTCTCGAGATTAAAAGCAGTCTGCATAGCGCGGCACCACACTTCCGATCTGGGGACCAGGCGCTCGAAGTGCTCTTCGAAGTTCAGTGATCGGTCCACAGAGTGAGGCCCAGGTACTTCATGTACCGCCCACCTGACTTCAGACCCACCTACTCGGACGCATCGAGAGTCGGTGGCTCCCCTGCTCCGCAGTTTGTGGAACCATAGAGCTCGGTCTTGTGAGGCGTCACTCCAGTCCCAACTGTGATTCTGGCGACGACGAGATTTCCGCCCCAAGCTCGGCGAGCCTTGGTCCTCTCGAAGGAGTCCCTGCTGGCGATCATCATTTCTCAACGTGTCGCCCGCGGCAAACGACAGCCAGCGGGGAGCTTCCGACTGCAGGATACAGAGTCAGGTGCACGGGCCCAACACCGACCCCCTGGGGAACCTCACGCTGGATCTCTCCGGATCCTCGCACCGTCTCGGTCCGTACAAGATGTACCTACCGCGCAAGTAGTCCGCGATCACGCCGTGCAGGTAGGGGAAATACCATGGTGCCAGCGTTCTCAATCGCGTCCCAGGGCAGGGAGTTGAAGGCGTTAAGATGTCTGACTTCTGTCGCCAACGCCACGCCGTCCGGGATTACAGCCTGCCCGACAGGAGCGGACGCGCATAACTGCGTCGATGGTGGAACGCTCCCGTCGGAAACCGAACTGGTTATCGGCGATCGGGACCGACACGCGATGATGCCGTTAAGACGGGCGGCAAGCACCTTCGAATGGCCCTGCCGGCCTCGTCCAACAGGCATATGGGACGGTACACGCGGAGGGAGAATCTGCGACTCTGTCTGCCTTCTTCAAGAGGACCAGTCGGGTTCCTTTCCAGGCCCTAGGGAACGAGGAGTTACGGAGGCAGCTGGTAAACAGCCGCCTTCAACCCAGAGCTCCTCAGGGTAGCCAGACTACACCTGGCATCCGACCGGGAATCTTCCGTCGGGTCCCGGCGCGGTGTTCTGCCACGGCTCGGTCCAGCTCCTGCTCGGTCACCCCATCTCTTTACCCTCCACTCCCGCACGAAGATTGGGGTGCACCGAGGGACGGACCGGCCTCCGAAAGAGCGAACTGATCACCTCTTCCAAAAGGGCCGGATCGAGAGTTTCCGTCACCGTGGGGCATCCAGGGACGGAGCTTACTGTAGCACCATCTCGATACGGACGCCCCCACGGATCCTCGTTGAGTCCCTCCAGGAGCTGTTCCTGTCGAGACCGAGCGTTGCAGATGGCTACCCGCAACGCTCTCGTGGCCGCCTTTCCCCGGATACGCCTCGTAGAGTTCGGCTATTTCCTCACTTGGAGTCGCTCGCCCCTTCGGGCTCTGGTGTACTGGCGGCGGCTCCGCAAGCAGATTGCTCGGAGCTCCGCGATCTCTGCCGACCACCAGTACACCGCCTGGCGTTAGCGACCGGTCAGGGCACGAGCGTCACAAATACGCGTCATCGTGTCCCGGAACCAGTTCCGCTTCCCCACATCCGGATCGGACGGAACCTTCGGCGCTTTCTGGCCATATATCGCGACGTTGGCGGCGGCCCCGAGCAAGTCCTCTCGGTCTAGCCGCTTGAGACACCAGCGTCGCGTGTGGCTGCCTTCTCGGTGGCTGGATTCGGCGTTTCGGCGCAGGATTGCAAGATCGAACACAATATGGCGGTGGTCGGATAGCGTGACCAATTCCTCTGCAACCGTTACCCGACAAGAGCGTGATACCGCAGCGGGAGTCGCCCATGTAAGGTCCACGACCGACTCCCCTGCCAATTTAACGCATCAGCCTATACGGACCCCCGATTAGCCAATCGGAGGTCCAATCCAGCCGCTCACTAATTACCGTCTCCTCGACTGTCTCTCTGGACTTCCCCACGCCCTGGAATGGGCGTTGAAGTCTCCCAGGACACCGACGGACGAGGGAGGCACCTGCGAACGCAAAGCGCCACCTCGCCCAGGTAATACCTTCGTAGTCGGCGAGGGACCTCGCGGGAGAAACGTAGCAGCCGACTATGGCCAGGGTGCCCCATTGCACTGCAACGAAGCCCCGACCCCTTCTCAATAGGGAGCAGGGTGGGGATAATCTCACCACCCCCGAAGATCGCCACGGAACCCAGCTCATCGCCGAACCAGCGAGGGTGGTTTGGCACGGCATAGGCTCCGATTATTGCCAGAAAGCAACTCCCCCACCCGCAACTGTTCATAAACAAATGCTGAGTACAGGCAGTGGTTTAGCTGCTCTGGAGGACCTTTTGAGGGTGAGTAGAAGAGGTTTAATTACTCATGCCCGAGCTAGAGCTCGGGGTTGTAGCGGTGCCGCTGGGACTGTTGCCGCTTGTGGAGGCAGGAGGAGATGGTATTCTCTGCCTTCTTGACGGTGGGCACCTCCCACCATTAAGGCGATGGTTAGAGGGACTTGGTGTCCGAGCACACGGACATTTGAGTGCAGGTGCTTTGCACCTTTGGCCCTGTGCCCGGTCTTCCACAAGCGTGGCAGCGCCCGGTTCAATTTGGTTGGGGCACCTGCTGCCAACGTGCCCCCTTCATAATTGAAAGCACGCATGGGCCTGGGATCCAATAGCTGCACCCTAACAGATCCCCAGCCCGCTTGCATATGCGCCCAGCGGCTACCAGTTTACGCACTGCCGTAAGTCAGCACCGCACGTCCGTGGACTCAACCTTCACATTGTCCACCGAACACCCTCCCGCCTCAGCCACCGCTGCCGCGTTACCACTCGGACTGACGGCACGTCGAGGTTCAGCCGAACGTCGCCCGATTTGATCGGGCGACCAATAACTAGGTTTAGGTCTGAGGACTCGCAATTTTGCCGCCAACCGGTCTGTTTCGGGGCTGTATTCGGGACCGGCCAGATATCTCTAATAGAGCATCTCCAGTGACTGCCCGTTTCTGCCGGACCGTTTCAATGCCCAGGTCAGCCAGGCGAATCTTGACTTGGCCACCTCCATTACTTTGGCATAGGAGATGGAGGTGCCAATGGCAAGGTAACCGTTACGGCAGCGGGTGGATGGAGTGCGTGACCTTCTTTGTTTTTACCCTTAGTGGGCTTAGGGAGGCCATCGCAACGGGAGCTGCTTGTTGTTACCTTGGCCTTCCTCGGCTTTTAGCCACCTGTGCCCATGTGTAAGGCTCTACCGATGACAGGGTATCGGCGCAGCCACCGGAGGTGCCGGTGCCACTGGCGGGTGGGATGGCTTGGTCTTTTTACCTTCCATGAGTAAGGGTGATTGCACGCCCAGACAGCGGATGGGCTTCACTGCGGAAGCGCAGCTCTGCTGACTACCAAGGGGCTGAGTCTCCCTCCAAGGATTTTCGCCCCAAGCAACCAGCTTTGCCCACAAGAGCCCCATTGTAACCCCAACCTAACCTTTTTTTTTTTTTGTTTTCGGGGAATTCAAAGATACCCTTCACTCCCTGGGTGAGACACAGGGTTATGTGGGACTTGTAAATCACTAAAACCTCTTGGTGGTGTCATCTCAGTGCATTTAGAGGCTCCTGATCTCTAAAAGGAACGCACCGGTGCTCCCTCTAAATGCCTGAGTGACATCCCTGGGGAGGACAAACCCTAACACCTCAGAGTTACGGCAACTCGAGACCACCTGAGTTGTGCCGTCCTTCCTGGGTCCCGGGTGGTCAGACTCCACCCTGATCACTCACAAGTGAACCCGAAGTCCCTTTAAGTCGCCTTGTACGACAGGCAGGGGGTACTCAGCCCTATTCTTATGCCCGGGACTTGGCTGACGGGCCGGTGCGTCCGTTGCCGCCCCGGCAGCGTTCGAGCGGGATCGGCTCCTCCCGATCACGCTCGGCGGTCTCCCTGTGTACCATGACGGCTTCACAGAAGGAGTACCAGCGCCTTTATCCGCCAGCGCAGCTGCCGTCGCGACTGGCGGAGAGAGATCTTGCCCGATCCTCTGGACCAGGATCCGTCGCTCGGACTCCACGCAGGGCACTCGGCGAGCGCAGGCCAGGTAACCCCGGTCTCACCGCAGTAGGTGGTGCATTGCGTTGTCGATTCGCGCCCCATCTTCCACCAGGTACTCACCGAAACACCCGTGCCCAGTGAGTACCTGAGTTAATCGGAAGGTGACGTGCACCTCTTCCCCGCTCGCGCCAGCTTCGAAGCTCGGCAAGAAAGCGCGCCGACCGTGATGCGGAAACGAGGCCTTGGAGCCTCTCGCCATTGACCCGCGCCCGTCTGCGCTCCTGCCGCACCTCGCCTGCATCTGTAGGGCTCGGCTTCCACCTGGGAAGACGAAGGCGGCAAACACCTGCGCATCCATCTCCGCCAGGATGTCCAGTGGTGGAAACCGAGCTAGGACAGTGGCCGCCTTCAAAAGATATCGTACGATATCCTCGTGCGATCCTGATGGTGCCATCTTTCGCTGCAGGCTATTGAGCGAAGTTTGCAGCGATTTTGACGCCTGTGGAGCGTCGATGTATCATACGGGCGCTCCGTAGAGGGCCATCGATCGCACGACCCCGCGTAGAGGCGGCGGACTCCTTCCCCGGGGGCCCCTGAGATTGGGTGAACTGGTGCATGGCACCCACTACTCTCTTCGATCTTTGTGGTCGGCGGTCGAAGTTCTCGAAGCTCCCAGCGACCGTCCAGGATGAGACCGAGATATTTCATCACCGGTCCCACCCGGACTTGCACGTCACCAACGCGAACCGACAAGCTGGGTGGTTCTCCTCTGGGGAGTTGTGGAACCAAAGCGCCTCGGTCTTGGCGAGGCGCTATCCGAAGACCCAGCTCGTGGATTTTATCCACGACGCATGCCACCCCAAGCTCAGCAAGCCGGATGGTGCTGAAGCTGTCCCCGTCGGCTACTCAGAGTGTCTGCATAGCAGACGACACTAACACCGACGGGGAGATCGACCCGCAGGCCGTACGCGCGAGGTGTTCCACACTGTGACCCACGGATCCTTGTGGAACCCTGCAGTTCACCTCCTCAGGTGGACAGACGCGTCCCGACCCACGTACCGGGATGCACCCACGCACGCCCCAGCGATGCGTAGCAGGTAGGAGGCACGCGATGGTATGCCAGAGCTCTTCCCTAATGGTTCCCAGGGCAGCGAATTAAAGGCATTGACTATGTCAAGATTGACCGCCAATGCCACACCGCCCGTAACCGCCTGCCAGCATTGCTCTCGACGCGAAGGATCGCGTCCGCAGTCGATCGCGCCTGCCGAAAGCCGAATTGGCTGTCCGACAGGTTTTCCGGGGGCCCACTTGACGCAGGTGCGTGCGTTGAGGCGGGCGTACGTCTCGAACAATTTGCCCGCCTCATCCAGCAAATGGGTCGATACGCGAGGGAGACGGAGCGATCCTGTCATCTTTCCTCAAGAGCACCATCCTGCTCTTTTCCAGGCTGAGGGGAAGACACCGACACTTAGGCAGCTGCTTCGAACAGCTGTCTCAGTCTTCCCCGACCTAACCTAACCTAACCTAACCTAACCTAACCTAACCTAACCTTACCTCCTACATCTTTGTGTATTAGAGTCTTAAGCATTCCAAATTGGTTTTTTGTTGTAGCATTTGTTCAGTGTAATCGTTAGACAGTCATCTTGCGCCGCATTTAGGCCATTTCTAGTCTAGTTGTAATCAGTTATTGTTAGTTTCATAATTACGTAATTTTATTCCACTTGTAAAAATTTTCATGTCTTCGTTTTTCGTGCTGATTTTGTATCCCAACCTAACTTAACCTTACCTAACCTAACCTAACCTAACCTAACCCTAACCTAACCCTAACCACCTATATCTTTGTGTATTAGAGTCTTAAGCATTCCAAATTGGTTTTTTGTTGTAGCATTTGTTCAGCGTAATCGTTAGACAGTCATCCTGCGCCGCATTTAGGCCATTTCTAGTCTAGTTGTAATCAGTTATTTTTAGTTTCATAATTACGTAATTTTATTCCATTTGTAAAAATTTTCATGTCTTCGTTTTTCGTGCCGATTTTGTAACCTAACCTAACCTAACCTAACCTAACTCTAACCACCTATATCTTTGTGTATTAGAGTCTTAAGCATTCCAAATTGGTTTTTTGTTGTAGCATTTGTTCAGTGTAATCGTTAGACAGTCATCCTGCGCCGCATTTAGGCCATTTCTAGTCTAGTTGTAATCAGTTATTGTTAGTTTCATAATTACGTAATTTTATTCCACTTGTAAAAATTTTCATGTCTTCGTTTTTCGTGCTGATTTTGTGTAACCTAACTCTAACCTAACCTAACCTAACTCTAATCCTAACCTAACCTAACCCTAACCACCTATATATCTTTGTGTATTAGAGTCTTAAGCATTCCAAATTGGTTTTTGTTGTAGCATTTGTTCAGTGTAATGTTAGACAGTCATCCTGGGCCGCATTTAGGCCATTTCTAGTCTAGTTGTAATCAGTTATTGTTAGTTTCATAATTACGTAATTTTATTCCACTTGTAAAAATTTTCATGTCTTCGTTTTTCGTGCTGATTTTGTATCCCAACCTAACTTAACCTTACCTAACCTAACCTAACCTAACCCTAACCACCTATATCTTTGTGTATTAGAGTCTTAAGCATTCCAAATTGGTTTTTTGTTGTAGCATTTGTTCAGTGTAATCGTTAGACAGTCATCCTGCGCCGCATTTAGACCATTTCTAGTCTAGTTGTAATCAGTTATTTTTAGTTTCATAATTACGTAATTTTATTCCACTTGTAAAAATTTTCATGTCTTCGTCTTTCGTGCCGATTTTGTAACCTAACCTAGCCTAACCTAACCTAACCCTAACCACCTAAATCTTTGTGTATTAGAGTCTAAAGCATTCCAAATTGGTTTTTTGTTGTAGCATTTGTTCAGTGTAATCGTTAGACAGTCATCCTGCGCCGCATTTAGGCCATTTCTAGTCTAGTTGTAATCAGTTATTGTTAGTTTCATAATTACGTAATTTTATTCCACTTGTAAAAATTTTCATGTCTTCGTTTTCGTGCTGATTTTGTTACCTAACTCTAACCTAACTCTAACCTAACTCTAATCCTAACCTAACCTTAACCCTAACCACCTATATATCTTTGTGTATTAGAGTCTTAAGCATTCCAAATTGGTTTTTGTTGTAGCATTTGTTCAGTGTAATCGCTAGACAGTCATCCTGGGCCGCATTTAGCCATTTCTAGTCTAGTTGTAATCAGTTATTTTTAGTTTCATAATTACGTAATTTTATTCCATTTGTAAAAATTTTCATGTCTTGCTTTTCGTGCTGATTTTCTTGGTTGGTAACCTAACCTAACTCTAACCTAACCTAACCACCTATATCTTTGTGTATTAGAGTCTTAAGCATTCAAATTGGTTTTTGTTGTAGCATTTGTTCAGTTTAATCGTTAGACAGTCATCCTGCGCCGTAATTAGGCCATTTCTAGTTTAGTTGTAAACAGTTATTTTTAGTTTCATAATTACGCAATTTTATTCCACTTGTAAAAATTTTCATGTCTGCTTTTCGTGCTGATTTTGTGTAACCTAACCTAACCTAACCTAACCTTAACCTAACCTAACCCTAACCACCTATATCTTTGTGTATTAGAGTCTTAAGCATTCCAAATTGGTTTTTTGTTGTAGCATTTGTTCAGTGTAATCGTTAGACAGTCATCCTGCGCCGCATTTAGACCATTTCTAGTCTAGTTGTAATCAGTTATTTTAATTTCATAATTACGTAATTTTATTCCACTTGTAAAAATTTTCATGTTCGTTTTTCGTGCCGATTTTGTAACCTAACCTTAACCTAACCTTAACTCTAACCCTAACCACCTAAATCTTTGTGTATTAGAGTCTTAAGCATTCAAATTGGTTTTTGTTGTAGCATTTGTTCAGTGTAATCGTGTTAGACAGTCATCCTGCGCCGCATTTAGCCATTTCCTAGTCTAGTTGTAATCAGTTATTTTTAGTTTCCATAATTACGTACTTTATTCCACTTGTAAAAATTTTCATGTCTGCTTTTCGTGCTGATTTTGTAACCTAACCTAACTTAACCTAACCTAACCTAACCTAACCTTAACCTTAACCCTAACCACCTATATCTTTGTGTATTAGAGTCTTAAGCATTCCAAATTGGTTTTTGTTGTAGCATTTGTTCAGTGTAATCGTTAGACAGTCATCCTGCGCCGTATTTAGGCCATTTCTAGTCTAGTTGTAATCAGTTATTTTTAGTTTCATAATTACGTAATTTTATTCCATTTGTAAAAATTTTCATGTCTTCGTTTTTCGTGCTGATTTTCTTGGTTGGTAACCTAACCTAACCTAACCTAACCTAACCCTAACCACCTATATCTTTGTGTATTAGAGTCTTAAGCATTCCAAATTGGTTTTTTGTTGTAGCATTTGTTCAGTTTAATCGTTAGACAGTCATCCTGCGCCGTAATTAGGCCATTTCTAGTTTAGTTGTAAACAGTTATTTTTAGTTTCATAATTACGTAATTTTATTCCACTTGTAAAAATTTTCATGTCTGCGTTTTTCGTGCTGATTTTGTAACCTAACCTAACCTAACCTAACCTAACCTAACCTTAACCCTAACCACCTATATCTTTGTGTATTAGAGTCTTAAGCATTCCAAATTGGTTTTTGTTGTAGCATTTGTTCAGTGTAATGTTAGACAGTCATCCTGCGCCGCATTTAGACCATTTCTAGTCTAGTTGTAATCAGTTATTTTAATTTCATAATTACGTAAATTTATTCCACTTGTAAAAATTTTCATGTCTTCGTTTTTCGTGCCGATTTTGTAACCTAACCTAACCTAACTCTAACCTAACCTAACCACCTAAATCTTTGTGTATTAGAGTCTTAAGCATTCCAAATTGGTTTTTGTTGTAGCATTTGTTCAGTGTAATCGTTAGACAGTCATCCTGGGTGCCGCATTTAGGCCATTTCTAGTCTAGTTGTAATCAGTTGTTAGTTTCATAATTGCGTAATTTTATTCCACTTGTAAAAATTTTCATGTCTTCGTTTTTCGTGCTGGGATTTTGTAACTCAACTCTAACTTAACCTAACCTACCCTAACCTAACCTTAACCTTAACCCTAACCACCTATATCTTTGTGTATTAGAGTCTTAAGCATTCCAAATTGGTTTTTGTTGTGGCATTTGTTCAGTGTAATCGTTAGACAGTCATCCTGGGCCGCATTTAGGCCATTTCTAGTCTAGTTGTAATCAGTTATTTTTAGTTTCATAATTACGTAATTTTATTCCATTTGTAAAAATTTTCATGTCTTCGTTTTTTCAAAGGATTTTCTTGGTTGGTAACCTAACCTAATCCCAACCTAACCTAACCACCTATATCTTGTGTATTAGAGTCTTAAGCATTCCAAATTGGTTTTTGTTGCAGCATTTGTTCAGTTTAATCGTTAGACAGTCATCCTGCGCCGTATTTAGGCCATTTCTAGTTTAGTTGTAAACAGTTATTTTTAGTTTCATAATTACGTAATTTTATTCCATTTGTAAAAATTTTCATGTCTTCGTTTTTCGTGCTGATTTTGTAACCTTAACCTAACCTAATCTAACCTAACCTAACCTAACCTAACCACCTATATCTTTGTGTATTAAAGTCTTAAGCATTCCAAATTGGTTTTTGTTGTAGCATTTGTTCAGTGTAATCGTTAGACAGTCATCCTTGCTGCATTTAGCCATTTCTTTTAGTCTAGTTGTACTAGTTATTTTTAGTTTCATAATTACGTAATTTTATTCCACTTGTAAAAATTTTCATGTCTTCGTTTTTCGTGCCGATTTTGTAACCTAACCTAACCTTAACCTAACCTAACCTAACCACCTATATCTTGTGTATTAGAGTCTTAAGCATTCCAAATTTCATTTTTGTTGTGGCATTTGTTCAGTGTAATCAAGTTAGACAGTCATCCCAGCCGCATTTAGGCCATTTCTAGTCTAGTTGTAACTAGTTATTGTTAGTTTCATAATACGTAATTTTATTCCATTTGTAAAAATTTTCATGTCTCGTTTTTCGTGCTGATTTTGTAACCTAACCTAACCTAACCTAAATCAAAATCCACCTATATCTTTGTGTATTAGAGTCTTAAGCATTCCAAATTGGTTTTTGTTGTGCATTTGTTCAGTGTAATCGTTAGGACAGTCATCCTGGGCCGCATTTAGGCCATTTCTAGTCTAGCTGTAATCAGTTATTTTGTTTCATAATTACGTACTTTATTCCACTTGTAATAATTTTCATGTTTTCGTTTTTCAAAGCCGATTTTGTAACCTAACCTAACCTAACCTAACTCTAACCTAACCACCTATACCTTTGGGTATTAGTGTCTTAAGCATTCAAAATGGTTTTTTGTTGTAGCATTTGTTCAGTGTAATCGTTAGACAGTCATCCTGCGCCGCATTAAGCATCTCATATTTCAGTCTAGTTGTAATCAGTTATTTTTGTTTCATAATTACGTAATTTTATTCCACTTGTAAAAATTTTCATGTCTTCGTTTTTCGTGCCGATTTTGTAACTCAACCTAACCTAACCTTAACCTAATCCCAACCTAACCACCTATATATCTTTGTGTATTAGAGTCTTAAGCATTCCAAATTGGTTTTTGTTGTAGCATTTGTTCAGTGTGTAATCGTTAGACAGTCATCCTAATGCATTTTAGCCATTTCTTGTCTAGTTGTAATTAGTTATTTTTAGTTTCATAATTACGTACTTTATTCCACTTGTAAAAATTTTCATGTCTTCGTTTTTCGTGCTGATTTTGTAACCTAACCTAATCTAACCTAACTCTAACCTAACCTAACCACCTATATCTTTGTGTATTAAAGTCTTAAGCATTCCAAATTGGTTTTTGTTGTAGCATTTGTTCATGTAATCGTTAGACAGTCATCCTGCGCCGCATTTAGCCATTTCTTGTCTAGTTGTAATCAGTTATTTTGTTTCATAATTACGTAATTTTATTCCACTTGTAAAAATTTTCATGTCTTCGTTTTTCGTGCCGATTTTGTAACCTAACCTAATCCTAACCTAACCTAACCTAACCACCTATATCTTTGTGTATTGGAGTCTTAAGCATTCCAAATTGGTTTTTGTTGTAGCATTTGTTCAGTGTAATCGTTAGACAGTCATCCTGGGCCGCATTTAGGCCATTTCTAGTCTAGTTGTAATCAGTTATTTTTAGTTTCATAATTACGTAATTTTATTCCACTTGTAATAATTTTCATGTTTTCGTTTTTCGTGCCGATTTTGTAACCTAACCTAACCTAACCTAACCTAACCCTAACCACCTATACCTTTGGGTATTAGTGTCTTAAGCATTCAAAATGGTTTTTTGTTGTAGCATTTGTTCAGTGTAATCGTTAGACAGTCATCCTGCGCCGCATTAAGACCATTTCTAGTCTAGTTGTAATCAGTTATTTTTGTTTCATAATTACGTAATTTTATTCCACTTGTAAAAATTTTCATGTCTTCGTTTTTCGTGCCGATTTTGTAACCTAACCTAACCTAACCTAACCTAACCTAACCCTAACCACCTATATCTTTGTGTATTAGAGTCTTAAGCATTCCAAATTGGTTTTTGTTGTAGCATTTGTTCAGTGTAACTGTTAGACAGTCATCCTGCGCCGCATTTAGGCCATTTCTAGTCTAGTTGTAATCAGTTATTGTTAGTTTCCATAATTACGTAAATTTATTCCACTTGTAAAAATTTCTATGTCTTCGTTTTTCGTGCTGATTTTGTGTAACCTAACCTAATCCTAACCTAACCTAACTTAACCTAACCTTAACCTAACCTTAACCTAACCTTACCCTAACCACCTATATCTTTGTGTATTAGAGTCTTAAGCATTCCAAATTGGTTTTTATTTGTAGCATTTGTTCAGTGTAATCGTTAGACAGTCATCCCAAAATTTTATTTAGGGCCATTTCTAGTCTTAGTTGTAATCAGTTATTGTTAGTTTCATAATTACGTAATTTTATTCCACTTGTAAAAATTTTCATGTCTTCGTTTTTCGTGCTGATTTTGTAACCTAACCTATCCTAACCTAACCTAACCTAACCTAACCCTAACCACCTATATCTTTGTGTATTAGAGTCTTAAGCATTCCAAAGTTGTTTTTTGTTGTAGCATTTGTTTAGTGTAATCGTTAGACAGTCATCCTGCGCCGCATTTAGGCCATTTCTAGTCTAGTTGTAATCAGTTATTTTTAGTTTCATAATTACGTAATTTTATTCCACTTGTAAAAATTTTCATGTCTTCGTTTTTCGTGCCGATTTTGTAACCTAACCTAACCTAACCTAACCTAACCCTAACCACCTATATCTTTGTGTATTAGAGTCTTAAGCATTCCAAATTGGTTTTTTGTTGTAGCATTTGTTCAGTGTAATCGTTAGACAGTCATCCTGCGCCGCATTTAGGCCATTTCTAGTCTAGTTGTAATCAGTTATTGTTAGTTTCATAATTACGTAAATTTATTCCACTTGTAAAAATTTTCATGTCTTCGTTTTTCGTGCTGATTTTGTAACCTAACCTAACTTAACCTAACCTAACCTAACCTAACCTAACCTTACCCTAACCACCTATATCTTTGTGTATTAGAGTCTTAAGCATTCCAAATTGGTTTTTTGTTGTAGCATTTGTTCAGTGTAATCGTTAGACAGTCATCCTGGGCCGCATTTAGGCCATTTCTAGTCTAGTTGTAATCAGTTATTTTTAGTTTCATAATTACGTAATTTTATTCCATTTGTAAAAATTTTCATGTCTTCGTTTTTCGTGCTGATTTTCTTGGTTGGTAACCTAACCTAACCTAACCTAACCTAACCCTAACCACCTATATCTTTGTGTATTAGAGTCTTAAGCATTCCAAATTGGTTTTTTGTTGTAGCATTTGTTCAGTGTAATCGTTAGACAGTCATCCTGCGCCGCATTTAGGCCATTTCTAGTCTAGTTGTAATCAGTTATTTTTAGTTTCATAATTACGCACTTTATTCCACTTGTAATAATTTTCATGTCTTCGTTTTTCGTGCCGATTTTGTAACCTAACCTAACCTAATCCCAACCTAACCTAATCCACCTATATCTTTGTGTATTAGAGTCTTGGCATTCCAAATTGGTTTTTGTTGTAGCATTTGTTCAGTGTAATCGTTAGACAGCCATCCTGCCGCATTTAGGCCATTTCTAGTCTAGTTGTAATCAGTTATTGTTAGTTTCATAATTACGCAATTTTATTCCAATTTGTAAAAATTTTCATGTCTTCGTTTTTCGTGCTGATTTTGTAATCCCAACCTAACTTAACCTAACCTAACCTAACCTAACCTAACCTTACCCTAACCACCTATATCTTTGTGTATTAGAGTCTTAAGCATTCCAAATTGGTTTTTTGTTGTAGCATTTGTTCAGTGTAATCGTTAGACAGTCATCCTGGGCCGCATTTAGGCCATTTCTAGTCTAGTTGTAATCAGTTATTTTTAGTTTCATAATTACGTAATTTTATTCCATTTGTAAAAATTTTCATGTCTTCGTTTTTCGTGCTGATTTTCTTGGTTGGTAACCTAACCTAACCTAACCTAACCTAACCTAACCCTAACCACCTATATCTTTGTGTATTATTAGAGTCTTAAGCATTCCAAATTGGTTTTTGTTGTAGCATTTATTCAGTGTAATCGTTAGACAGTCATCCTGCCGCATTTAGGCCATTTCTAGTCTAGTTGTAATCAGTTATTTTTAGTTTCATAATTACGTAATTTGACCTAATTTGTAATAATTTTCATGTCTTCGTTTTTCGTGCCGATTTTGTAACCTAACCTAATCCTAACCTAACCTTAACCTAACCTAACCACCTATATCTTGTGTATTAGAGTCTTAAGCATTCCAAATTGGTTTTCTGTTGTAGCATTTGTTCAGTGTAATCGTTAGACAGTCATCCTGCGCCGCATTTAGACCATTCCTAGTCTAGTTGTAATCAGTTATTTTTAGTTTCATAATTACGTAATTTTATTCCACTTGTAAAAATTCTTTTCATGTTCGTTTTTCGTGCCGATTTTGTAACCTAACCTAACCTAACCTAACCCAACCACCTATATCTTTGTGTATTAGAGTCTTAAGCATTCCAAAATGGTTTTTTGTTGTAGCATTGACCAGTGTAATCGTTAGACAGTCATCCTGCGCCGCATTTAGGCCATTTCTAGTCTAGTTGTAATCAGTTATTTTTAGTTTCATACCATGCAATTTTATTCCACTTGTAAAAATTTTCATGTCTTCGTTTTTCGTGCTGATTTTGTAACTCCAACCTAACTTAACCTAACCCAACCTAACCTAACCTAACCTTACCCTAACCACCTATATCTTGTGTATTAGGAGTCTTAAGCATTCCAAATTGGTTTTTGTTGTAGCATTTGTTCAGTGTAATCGTTAGACAGTCATCCCAATGCATTTAGGCCATTTCTAGTCTTAGTTGTAATCAGTTATTTTTAGTTTCATAATTACGTACTTTATTCCACTTGTAAAAATTTTCATGTTCACTGTGCTGATTTTGTAACCTAACCTAACTTAACCTAACCTAACCTAACCTAACCTTAACCTAACCACCTATCTTTTGTGTATTACAGTCTTAAGCATTCCAAAGTGGTTTTCAAAGCTGTAGCATTTGTTCAGCGTAATCGTAAGACAGTCATCCTGCGCCGCATTTAGCCATTTCTAGTCTAGTTGTAATCAGTTATTTTAGTTTCAATTACGCAATTTTATTCCAATTTGTAAAAATTTTCATGTTTTCGTTTTTCGTGCTTATTTTGTAACCTAACCTAACTTAACCTAACTCCAACCTAACCTAACCACCTATATCTTTGTGTATTAGAGTCTTAAGCATTCCAAATTGGTTTTTGTTGCAGCATTTGTTCAGTGTAATCGTTAGACAGTCATCCTGCGCCGCATTTAGGCCATTTCTAGTCTAGTTGTAATCAGTTATTTTAGTTTCATAATTACGTAATTTTATTCCACTTGTAAAATTTTCATGTCTTCGTTTTTCGTGCTGATTTTGTAACCCAACCTAACCTAACCTAACTCAACTCCAACCTAACCTAACCACCTATATCTTTGTGTATTAGAGTCTTAAGCATTCCAAATGATGATATTTCAGTCCATTGTAATCAGTTATTGTTAGTTTCATAATTACGCAATTTTATTCCACTTGTAAAAATTCTTCATGTCTTCGTTTTTCGTGCTGATTTTGTAACCTAACCTAACTTAACCTAACCTAACCTTAACCTAACCTTAACCTAACCTAACCACCTATATCTTTGTGTATTAGAGTCTAAGCATTCCAAATTGGTTTTTGTTGTAGCATTTGTTCAGTGTAATCGTTAGACAGTCATCCTGGGCCGCATTTAGGCCATTTCAGTCTAGTTGTAATCAGTTATTTTAGTTTCATAATTACGTAATTTTATTCCACTTGTAAAATTTTCATGTCTTCGTTTTTCAAAGGATTTTGTAACCTAACCTAACTTAACCTTTTTTTTTACATGGGGAATGCCTACGATAACCACTTGCAAAGCAAGGGTGGCGGCGTCGGACTCTGCACCGACTAAAACCCCATGGTGTTCCAACTTCGTCGCGTATGGCGGGGTTACGGAACGCTTTCGCACACCTCCGCGACTCTGCTCTGCGCTGGCCGGCAAGCTTTGCCCTCCTTTCGGGGAGGACATCCCCTCTCCACTTTACCACACGTTTCATCTCGGCCTTCTTTCTGTAGGTGCGGGAAACGGACTCCCCGAGTCCGCCCCCAGAGGCCATGGGGCCAGGAAAACTTAAGCTAACCCAGCCCCTGGTGGTGGATCTGGTCTGCGGCTCCACTGCCGACTGATGTTCGGCCGCGGAGGACAGGGAGAGCGGCAACGAAACACCGACACTCTCTTCCCCGCGGCCCCACAACAGCCGCATCATGTGGTGCGACTCGTTGAGTCACCGCGGAGGATAGGAGAGCGGCAACGAAACACCGACACTCCTCTCCCTCCGCGACTCCGCCTCGGCTACTGAGGGCGGGAGACGGCCTGCTCCGCCACATCCGCCCCCAGCAGTCCACTGACACGCATCCGTTAGCTCATAAAGAGCCTACCCGAGCGGCCACCGCCGGCCCCAGAGCGCCTTAGGCCGGCCATTTGGGTTCCTCTTAGCTTCACCGTAGGACCAAGGTTATTTGCCATTGCCCCCGCTACGACAAAGCGAGAAACCCTTTCGCTGGGGAAGCAACCTAACCTAACCTAACTCAACCTAACCTAACCTAACCTAACCTAACCACCTATATCTTTGTGTATTGAGTCTTAAGCATTCCAAATTTCGTTGTAGCATTTGTTCAGCGTAATCGTTAGACAGTCATCCCAGCCGCATTTAGGCCATTTCTAGTCTAGTTGTAATCAGTTATTTTAGTTTCATAATTACGTAATTTTATTCCACTTGTAAAAATTTTCATGTCTTCGT
Source organism: Teinopalpus imperialis (assembly GCA_029286865.1). Classification (NCBI taxonomy): domain Eukaryota; kingdom Metazoa; phylum Arthropoda; class Insecta; order Lepidoptera; family Papilionidae; genus Teinopalpus; species Teinopalpus imperialis. The sequence continues at coordinate 16,138 of JAGSMU010000229.1, read as the reverse complement.
CTTTTCGTGCCGATTTTGTAACCTAACCTAACCTTACCTAACCTAACCACCTATATCTTTGTGTATTAGAGTCTTAAGCATTCCAAATTGGTTTTTGTTGTAGCATTTGTTCCAGTGTAATCGTTAGACAGTCATCCTGGGCCGCATTTAGGCCATTTCTGAATCTAGTTGTAATCAGTTATTGTTAGTTTCATAATTACGTAATTTTATTCCACTTGTAAAAATTTTCATGTCTTCGTTTTTTCATTATGATTTGTAACCTAACCTAACCTTACCTAACCTAACCTAACCTAACCCTAACCACCTATATCTTTGTGTATTAGAGTCTTAAGCATTCCAAATTGGTTTTTTGTTGTAGCATTTGTTCAGTGTAATCGTTAGACAGTCATCCTGCGCCGCATTTAGGCCATTTCTAATCTAGTTGTAATCAGTTATTTTAGTTTCATAATTACGTAATTTTATTCCATTTGTAAAAATTTTCATGTCTTCGTTTTCGTGCTGATTTTGTAACCTAACCTAACCTAACCTAACCTAATCCTAACCTAACCTAACCACCTATATCTTTGTGTATTAGAGTCTTAAGCATTCCAAATTGGTTTTTGTTGCAGCATTTGTTCAGTGTAATCGTTAGACAGTCATCCTGCGCCGCATTTAGGCCATTTCTAGTCTAGTTGTAATCAGTTATTGTTAGTTTCATAATTACGCACGTTATTCCACTCTGTAAAAAATTTTCATGTCTTCGTTTTTCGTGCTGATTTTGTAACCTAACCTAACCTTTTACATGGGGAAATGCCTACGCATACCAATTTTTGGTGGGGGTGGCGGTGGGGTTATGTCGACTCGCACCGACTAAAACCCCATGGTGTTCCACCTTTCGCGTATGACGGGGCCACGGGAACGCCAATATCTCCGCGACTCCTGCTCGGTGCTGGCTGGCAAACCGGTCTTTCTCCGGGGAGGATATTTCTCCACCTTCAGCAAGGCGCGCCGACGGACGCGCCTTCCATCTCGGCCTCTTCTGGTGGGAAACGACTCCTCGAGTCCGCCTCCCCCAGAGGCCATGGGGCTGGTGGGAAAGCTCCAGCCCCTGCGGTGGATCTGGTCTGCGGCTCCACCGCCGACCGATAAATTCGGCCGCGGACAGGAGAGCGGCAACGAAATACCGACACTCCTCTTCCCCGCGGCCCCACCACAGCCGCATCAGTGGTGCGACCCCGCTTGAGTCGCGGAGGATAGGAGAGCGGCAACGCAACACCGACACTCCTCTCCTCCGCGACTCCGCCTCGGCTACTGAGGGTGGGGAAGGCGGCCCGCCCGCCACTCTAAAACCCCAGCAGTCCACCGACACGCTTCCGAGGTGAGCTCATTATGAGCCTCCCTGAGCGGTTATCTCGCCGGCTATAGAGCCTTCCAGGCCATTGGGTTCCTTCTTAGCTTCAATTTTAACGCCACAGTTATCCCCCGCTACGACAAAGCGAGAAATTCTTCGGGGAACTTTTAGCGTGGGAAATGCCTACGCATACCCGGTTCTCTGCGGGGCAAGGGCGGGTTATGTCGGACTCGCACCGACTAAAACCCCACGGTGGTCGCCACCAACGCTCGCGAGGGGTCGCGGGATCTCCGTAAAGGAACGCAACCGCAACTTCTGCGCCGCTGATAGCTCAGTCCTGGGCGTGCGTGAAGATCGCACCCCAGAACCTTTCGCGGAACTATCACGACGACACGGGTACCACGTCGTGCTGCCGTCCTCGTCAGTTAATATTTCGACGGTCGGAGCCCCACTCCGACCGTCAGTGACCCGAAGGCCCCTGCTTGCGGTAGGGGAGCACCAATGGGAGGGCTGTGAAGAGGCGCGCGAGCGCCGCGTCGGCCCCGTCTCCGAGCGGGATCGGTCCTCTCTATCCTGCTCGGCAGCCTCCTTCGACCATTACGGTCTCGCAGAAGGAGGCTACGGCCCTCCACGCCGTTTCCCCGCGCAGCATCGCCGACACGACTGCTGGCAGGGACAGGTTCCGTCCGATGTGGCCGACCAAGACCCGCCGCTCGTCTTCCCACGCCGGGCAAGCAGCGAGCGTGTGCGATGCGGAGTCTCGAATGTTGCCGCTACAGGAAGCACCTGCCGTCGCTCGCGATCGATTTCCACAGGTAATCACCGAAGCATCCATGCCCGGTGATCACCTGCGTAAGTCTGTAGGTGAGTCTTCCTCCTCGTCGCTGCATCCAGGCTTCGAAGACCGGTGGTGGAATGCTTCGACGACGCGTTTGCGCGCATACCGCTCCTCACCGAGCCGTGCGCGCCACGTCGCGAACGCGATACGTCGTTCCTGCCGTTTCACCGCCTCGAGCGCCTCTTCTGGCTCACCACCACCACTCTGGCGTAGGACGCGAATCCGGTAATACACCTCGCGTCCATGTCCGCCAGTATGTCCAGAGGTGGAAAGCGAGCCAGATTGTCGCCGCCTCGAATGATACCGTCCGGTATCCTCGCACGACCCGGGTATGGCCATCTTGAGCTGGACGCTGTAGATCTTAGTCCTACAGCGTCGGATGGCCAGCCTCTTCGCCCAGACGGGCGCCCGTACAAGGCTACGGATCGTACGACCCCGGCATAGAGGCGGCGAACTTCTCTCGGTCCTCGAGATTGGGCAGCAGTCTGTGCATAGCGCACCCGCTACCCTCTCGATCCGGGGACCAGGCGCTCGAAATGCTCTTCGAAGCCCCAGCGACTGTCCAGAGTGAGGCCCAGGTACTCTGGCGTACCGTCCCACTCTGAATTCTGACCCACCTACTGGACGCACGAGTCGGGTGGTTCCCTGCTCCGCGGCAGTTTGTGGAACCATAGCGCCTTCGGTCTTGTGAGGCGCTACCTCCAGTCCCAACTCGTGGACTTTGGCGACGACGATTTCCGTCCAAGCTCGAATTCTGGTCCTCTCGAAGGAGTCCCCACTGGCGACTACCAACGTCGTCCGCGTAACAGACGACATTAACGCCAGCGGGGAGCTCAATCCGCAGAAGTCGTAGGTGAGATTCCACCGTAACAGGCCCAAAACCGACCCCTGTGGAACCCCACACTGGATCTCCTCCGGATCCTCGTACCGTCTCGGTCCACGTACAAGATGTACCTGTCGCGCAAGTAGTCCGCGATCACGCCGTGCAGGTAGGGGAACACCATGGTGTACAAGTCCCTTATCGCGTCCCAGGGCAGGAGTTGAAGGCGTTGACGATATCAATGTTAATCGCCAACGCCACGCCGCCCCGGGACACAGCCTGCTCCGACAGGGTGCGGACGCGTAGAACCGCGTCGATGGTGGAACGCTCCCGTCGGAAACCGAACTGGTTTTCGGCGAGATCGGGACCGACATCGCGACAGATGCCTGTTGAGACGGGCGGCGCAGAATTCCCCTCGAATAACTTGCCAGCCCTGTCTTAACAGGCATATGGACGGTACGCAGAGGGAGAATCTGCGACTGCCCGCCTTCTTCAAGAGGACCAGTCGGCCTCTTCCAGGCCCTAGGAACGAGTTACGGAGGCAGCTGGTGAACAGCCGCTTCAGCCTGTTCCCGAGGGTAGCCAGACTCAACACCCAGACCCGACCGGGAATTCCGTCGGGTCCCGGTGCGGTGTTCCGGCCTCGCAGCGGCCTGATTTATCGGTCGAGCCTTGTGCGGTCACCCCCATTTCTTCACCCAATGAAACGAAGATTGGGGCGTAGATCGATTTGACTGGCCTCCGGAAAGAGCGAGCTAATCACTCTTCCCAAAAGGGCCGGATCGAGAGTTTCGTCACCGGCGGCGTCCAAGGACGGAGCTTAGCACCATTCCGTACGGACGCCCCCACGGATCCTCGTTGAGTCCCTCCAGGAGCCTCTCCAGACTGAGACCTGGCGTTGCAGATGGCTGCCTGCAACGCCTTCGTGGCCGCTCGATACACCTCGTAGAGTCTGGTTATATCCTCACTACCGCTTCGCCTCCTTCGTTCTGGTGTACTGGCGTCGGCTCCGCAAGCAGATCGCCTCGCAGCCCGCCATTCGCCGACCACCAGTACACTGCCCTGCGCTAGGCGACCGGTTCATCGACGCGTCACAAATACGCGTCATCGTGTCCCGGAACCAGTTCGCTTCCACTTCCGGATCGGACGGAACCTCTTCGGCGCTTACCATATCGCGACGTTGGCGGCCCCGAGCAAATCTCGGTCTAGCTGCTGAGACACTCAATGTCGCGTGTGATCGCTCTCGCGTGGTTGGTGTCAAGTGTCGGGGCGGCGGATTGCAAGATCGAATAAAATATGGCGGTGGTCGGATAACGACCACTCCCTCTGCAACCCGCCAGCCCGACAACATGCGCATCGCATGAGTCGCCCATGTAAGATCCACGACCGACTCTGCCACCGCACGCACGTAAGATGGACTCCCCGATTTGCCACCGAGGTCCAATCCAGCCGCCCATTCCATCACCGTCTTCCTTCGATTGTCGCTGGGATTCTACGCCCTGGAGCGGGCGCGCTGGTCTCCCAGGACAATCGACGGACGAGGGAGGCACCTGCGAACGCAGAGCCGCACCGTCCAGGCAGTATTACCCGTAGTCGGCGAGTGACCTCGCGGGAGAGACGTAGTAGCAGCCAACTATGGCCAGGGTGCCCCATTGCACTGCAACGAAGCCCTGACCCCTTCCCAATAGGAGCAGGGTGACACCACCACTTCTGTGCAGATCGCCACGGAACCCAGCTCATCGCCGAACCAGCGAGGGTGGTCCGGCACGGCATAGGGCTCCGCCACTACGCCAGTGCAACGCGTATACTCCGCAATGGTCTGCATAAACAAATGCTGAGCATTGCGGCAGTGGTTCAGGTTGCTCTTGCAGGACCTTGGAGGGGCGCGAAGAGGCCTAAGCGACTCTCCATTCCCGAGCTGGTGCGCCCGGGTTGCGGCTGGTTCCGCCGGGACTGCCACGTTGTGGTAGGAGACTTTGTCCTTCCCACTTCTTTCTGTAGCGCACCTCTACCAAAACGATGGTTAGAGGGCAGCCCCAGGTCCGAGCACAGTGGGGACATTTGAGTGCAGCCTGCACTCCTGCCTCTGTGCCCGGTCTCCCCATTAATAAGCGTAGCAACGCGTGCTCCGGTTTACCTGGTTAGGCACCTACCCACCGCACCCTTTTCAGGCACTGGCAGTGCATGGGCCTGCTCCCAACTGCTCTACCCGAGCAGAACCCCAGCCCACGCACACGCGTCCGGCGGTCACCAACTTTGTATCGCTGCTGCGGGCACCGCATTCCCAGCACGTGCCTGTCAGCATGGGTGTTCTCGGTGGACCTCTCCGACCTTAACGTCGTCCACCGAACACCCTCCAGCCTTAGCCACAGCCGCTGCGACCTCTGTCATTGACGATCGCCGAGGTCCTTCACCCGAATGTCGCCTGATTTGACCGGGCGGCCAATTCCGGACATCCATCTCTGAAAGGGACCTCACGCATTTTTGCCGCAAGACCGTCCGCCCTCGAACTGCCCTCGGGACCGCTGATCTCCAAGAGGAGACCACCGGTCACAGCCCGTTTTGGCGAACGGTCTCGATGCCGATGTCCGCCAGTTTTATCTTTCGATTCTGGCTACTTCCATCACTTTGCGTAAGTGGTGGAGGAGCCAGTCGGCAGCGTCACTGGGTCACGGCAGCTGTGGACGGTGTGCGTATGGGCTTCGCCTTTATTTTGGCTTTGCCTTGGTGGCCGCAGGCCGCCGCCTGCTGGGCCTTAGGCTTTTTGGCCTTCTTGGCCACCTGTGCTCACGAAGTGCCTGCGGGCACCTCCATTGGTGGCCCGGTGTCACCACTGGAGGCAGCTCAGCCACCGGAGGGTGAGAGGGCTTTTTCTTCGTGTTTGTCTTCCATGAGTGCGACGGTGCCTCCTGCACCGGCTGCGGATTTAGTGGCACTACACCGCGGAAGTTTGCCCCGGTCTCGCTTTCAGGAGGCCGGGCTGCCTCCGGGAATACCCTTGCCTCGAAGGCAGCCAATCTTGCCTCTAGAGCGCTCCCAAGCGCTCCATCAGCCCTTCCTCGACGTTCTTTGTCCTCGGAGCGCTAGGGGCCCGCTGAGGAGGAGACATGGCTGCCTGAGGTTCCCTTTGCATCCGCAGAGCGCCGAGTTTCTTCCGAAAGCCTCTCCTCACTCTTCGTCGAGAGCTCGGCCAATTGCGAGCGAAGCTCAGCATTCTCGCGCTCGAGCCTCTCGATGTTGGGGCTGGGCCACCTCCGTGCCAGTTCCGACGTGGCCGCCTCCACAAATCGGGTTGCCATTCTCAGGCTATGGACGAATGAGCCCTTGAGGTTGCCTGACGGTCGGCAACCTTGTCCACCGCCAGCAAAGACGACCGGATGAAGGCATCCAGGTCCGTGGTCGACTTGGCCTCCATCTCCCGCCCAGATCTGCGGGTTTTGAAGGCCGTTCTTTGTTCCTCGTAAAGTTCTGGGCCACCGTCGATCCCAGATACCATCCTCCTCGTCAGCGACCACCTCCGTGTCCGTGCCTGAGACTGCGACTGCCTGAAATTTGTCGGCCACGACAGTCGCAGGCTTGGCTCTCCTCTTCCTACTTGTCCTTGCGGACACCTCCGAGGTTGCGGACCTGAGTGAGGCATCGGATCTTCCGCCGTCACTCACCGCCCAAACTAACAGGCGTACTTGGGCGCGCAAAGCGTCCACGCCTGTTCCTGTGCCGGGGCTACTGGTCCCGCAGACACTGATCTTCCCTCCTGGCTCTGGTCCCTGGATGTTGAGGGACCGTCTACTGCTATTACAGACTCAGCGCCTTTCGCTGAGTCTCCTCTCTCTCTTGGTTTTTGTATGTTCCATATCTATTCCCACGAGTTAGGACGAACAAAATGTCGGTCTCCGGGTGACGCCTATTCCAGAGACAAGGCTACTTGCTGTGGGGTCGCCTGGTACCCACAGGTTTTAAGACTTCGCTGTCTGATTTTTATAGAGGTTTACTCCTCGCGGGCCGTGGCCGGTTAAGGTGTCGCCCCGCGAAAATTTGTACCCCATAATCGTCAATGGGGTCCTTGAAGAGAGTATACCCGGTTACGGCGCGCTGGGAAAGCCGACGTAACTCCCCAGTTTTGGACGGTTGAATGCCCGGCGGCAGTGTGAGTGCACACCGAGCCCGTCCTCCACTATGAGCATTAGGCACTGAACGATATATCGTCACCAGTTCCGAATACCCAATTATCATTTGTTGCCTTTCCCCGGATACTTTGATCAAGGAGAAATGCAATCTTCACTCCGCGCATTGGGCACTGAGAACGACGTATCGCCATCAGTTCCCAATGCGCACCTCATTTTGTTGCCTTTCCCCGGATACTTTGATCAAGGAGAAATGCAACTCTTCATTCCGCGCATTGGGCACTGAGAGCGACGTGTCGCCACCAGTTCCCAATGCACACCTCATTTTGTTGCCTTTCCCCGGATACAGAAATCGGGCGATAGTGCTAACCTTCACTTCCGGCAATATTGGGCACTGAGAGCGACGTGTCGCCACCAGTTCCCAATGCGTACCTCATTTTGTTGCCTTCCCCGGATACAGAAATCAAGGAGAAATGCAACCTCCCACAACGCTCGATTTGTTGAGTGCCCGGCGGCAGTAAAACGCACACCGAGCCTGTCCTCCACTCGCGAGCATTAGGCACTGAAACGATATATCGTCACCAGTTCCCAATGCGCACCCTCATTTTGTTGCCTTTCCCCCGGATACAGAAATCAAGGAGAAATGCAACCTCCCACAACGCTCGACGGTTGAATGCCCGGTGGCAGTAAAAACGCACACCGAGCCCGCCCCCCACACTGTGAGCATTAGGCACTGCCAACGACGTATCGCCACCAGTTCCCAATGCACACCTTCATTTTGTTGCCTTTCCCCCGGATACTTTGATCAAGGAGAAATGCAACCTCCACCCGCGCATTGGGCACTGAGAGCGACGTGTCGCCACCAGTTCCCAATGCGCACCATCGTTCGGTTGCCTTTCCTCCGGATATGGAAATCAAGAGGAAGTGCAACCCCCCTGCCACTCCGCAGTGCCCTCCGCTTATCAGAGGGACACGCAGAGCAGCTAACCCCCCGTCAGAACATTCGCCACTGGCAACAACGTATCATCACCAGTGCCCAGGGTGCACCGTCCCGGCGTTGCCTTTCCCCCGGATACAATAGTATCAAAGGGAAATTCAACGACCAGGCACTCGAGGAGGTTTTCTGACATGGCACCCCTCGGGGGGGAACCTAACCTAACCTAACCTAACCCTAACCACCTATATCTTTGTGTATTACAGTCTTAAGCATTCCAAAGTGGTTTTCTGTTGTAGCATTTGTTCAGCGTAATCGTTAGACAGTCATCCTGCGCCGCATTTAGGCCATTTCTAGTCTAGTTGTAATCAGTTATTTTTAGTTTCATAATTACGTAATTTTATTCCATTTGTAAAAATTTTCATGTCTTCTTTTTTCGTGCTGATTTTGTAACCTAACCTAACCTAACCTAACCTAACCTAACCCTAACCACCTATACCTTTGTGTATTAGAGTCTTAAGCATTCCAAATTGGTTTTTTGTTGTAGCATTTGTTCAGTGTAATCGTTAGACAGTCATCCTGCGCCGCATTTAGGCCATTTCTAGTCTAGTTGTAATCAGTTATTTTTAGTTTCACTATGCAATTTTATTCCACTTGTAAAAATTTTCATGTCTTCGTTTTTCGTGCTGATTTTGTAACCTTACCTAACCTAATCCCAACCTAACCTAACCACCTAAATCTTTGTGTATTAGAGTCTAAGCATTCCAAATTGGTTTTTGTTGTAACATTTGTTCAGTGTAATCGTTAGACAGTCATCCCAAGCATGCATTTAGGCCATTTCTAGTCTAGTTGTAATCAGTTATTGTTAGTTTCATAATTACGCAATTTTATTCCACTTGTAAAAATTTTCATGTCTTCGTTTTTCGTGCTGATTTTGTAACCTAATCCTAACCTTAACCTAACCTAACCTAACCCTAACCACCTATATCTTTGTGTATTAGAGTCTTAAGCATTCCAAATTGGTTTTTGTTGTAGCATTTGTTCAGTGTAATCGTTAGGACAGTCATCCTGCGCCGCATTTAGCCATTTCTAGTCTAGTTGTAATCAGTTATTGTTAGTTTCATAATTACGTAATTTTATTCCAATTTGTAAAAATTTTCCTGTTTCGTTTTTCGTGCTGATTTTGTAACTCTAACCTAACTTAACCTAATCCTAACCTAACTCTAACCTAACTCTAACCTAACCCTAACCACCTATATCTTTGTGTATTAGAGTCTTAAGCATTCCAAATTGGTTTTTGTTGTAGCATTTGTTCAGTGTAATCGTTAGACAGTCATCCTGGGTGCCGCATTTAGGCCATATTTCTAGTCTAGTTGTAATCAGTTATTGTTAGTTTCATAATTACGTAATTTTATTCCACTTGTAAAAATTTTCATGTTCGTTTTTCGTGCTTATTTTGTAACCTAACCTAACTTAACTCTAACTCTAATCCCAATCCTAACTCCTAACCACCTATATCTTTGTGTATTAGAGTCTTAAGCATTCCAAATTGGTTTTTTGTTGTAGCATTTGTTCAGTGTAATCGTTAGACAGTCATCCTGCCGCATTTAGGCCATTTCTAGTCTAGTTGTAATCAGTTATTGTTAGTTTCATAATTACGCAATTTTATTCCACTTGTAAAAATTTTCATGTCTTCGTTTTTCGTGCTGATTTTGTAACTCAACCTAACCTAACTCTAACCTAACCTAACCTAACCTTAACCTAACCCTAACCACCTATACCTTTGTGTATTAGAGTCTTAAGTATCTCCAAATTGGTTTTTTGTTGTAGCATTTGTTCAGTGTAATCGTTAGACAGTCATCCTGCGCTGCATTTAGGCCATTTCTAGTCTAGTTGTAATCAGTTATTGTTAGTTTCATAATTACGTAATTTTATTCCACTTGTAAAAAATTTTCATGTCTTCTGCTTTTCGTGCTGATTTTGTAACCTAACCTAACCTAATCCTAACCTAACTCTAACTCTAACTCTAACCTAACCCTAACCACCTATATCTTTGTGTATTAGAGTCTTAAGCATTCCAAATTGGTTTTTTGTTGTAGCATTTGTTCAGTGTAATCGTTAGGACAGTCATCCTGCGCCGCATTTAGCCATTTCTAGTCTTAGTTGTAATCAGTTATTGTTAGTTTCTACAATTCATGCAATTTTATTCCACTTGTAAAAATTTTCATGTTTTCTGTTTTTCGTGCTTATTTTGTAACCTAACCTAACTTAACTCTAACCTAATCCTAACCTAACCCTAACCACCTATACCTTGTGTATTAGAGTCTTAGGCATTCCAAATTGGTTTTTTGTTGTGTGCATTTGTTCAGTGTAATCGTTAGACAGTCATCCTGCGCTGCATTTAGGCCATTTCTAGTCTAGTTGTAATCAGTTATTGTTAGTTTCATAATTACGTAATTTATTCAATTTGTAAAAATTTTCATGTCTTCGTTTTTCGTGCTGATTTTGTAATCCCAACCTAACTTAACCTAACTCTAACCTAACTCTAACTCTAATCCTAACTCCTAACCACCTATACCTTTGTGTATTAGAGTCTTAAGTATCTAAATTGGTTTTTTTTTGTTGTAGCATTTGTTCAGTGTAATCGTTAGACAGTCATCCTGCGCCGCATTTAGGCCATTTCTAGTCTAGTTGTAATCAGTTATTGTTAGTTTCATAATTACGTAATTTTATTCCACTTGTAAAAATTTTCCTGTTTTCGTTTTTCGTGCTTATTTTGTAACCTAACCTAACTTAACCTAACCTAACCTAACCTAACCTAACCTAACCCTATCCACCTATACCTTTGTGTATTAGAGTCTTAAGCATTCCAAATTGGTTTTTTGTTGTAGCATTTGTTCAGTGTAATCGTTAGACAGTCATCCTGCGCCGCATTTAGGCCATTTCTAGTCTAGTTGTAATCAGTTATTTTAGTTTCATAATTGCGTAATTTTATTCCAATTTGTAAAAATTTTCATGTCTTCGTTTTTCGTGCTGGATTTTGTAACCTAACTCTAACCTAACCTAACCACCTAAATCTTTGTGTGTGTATTAGAGTCTTAAGCATTCCAAATTGGTTTTTGTTGTAGCATTTGTTCAGTGTAATCGTTAGACAGTCATCCTGCGCCGCATTTAGGCCATTTCTAGTCTAGTTGTAATCAGTTATTGTTGTTTTACAATTACGTAATTTTATTCCACTTGTAAAAAATTTTCATGTCTTCGTTTTTCGTGCTGATTTTGTAACCTTACCTAACCTAACCACCTATATCTTTGTGTATTAGAGTCTTAAGCATTCCAAATTGGTTTTTGTTGTAGCATTTGTTCAGTGTAATCGGTAGACAGTCATCCTGCCGTATTTAGGCCATTTCTAGTCTTAGTTGTAATCAGTTATTTTAGTTTCATAATTACGCAATTTTATTCCACTTGTAAAAATTTTCATGTCTTCGTTTTTCGTGCTGATTTTGTAACCTAACCTAATCCCAACCTAACCTAACCACCTATATCTTTGTGTATTAGAGTCTAAGCATTCCAAATTGGTTTTTGTTGTAGCATTTGTTCAGTGTAATCGTTAGACAGTCATCCTGCGCCGCATTTAGCCATTTCTAGTCTAGTTGTAATCAGTTATTTTAGTTTCATAATTACGTAATTTTATTCCACTTGTAAAAATTTTCATGTCTTCGTTTTTCGTGCTGATTTTGTAACCCAACCTAACCTAATCCTAACCTAACTCTAACTCTAACCTTAACCTAACCTAACCACCTATATCTTTGTGTATTAGAGTCTTAAGCATTCCAAATTGGTTTTTGTTGTAGCATTTGTTCAGTGTAATCGTTAGACAGTCATCCTGCCGCATTTAGGCCATTTCTAGTCTAGTTGTAATCAGTTATTGTTAGTTTCATAATTACGTAATTTTATTCCACTTGTAAAAATTTTCATGTCTTCGTTTTTCGTGCTGATTTTGTAACCTAACCTAACTTAACTCCAACTCTAACCTAACCTTAACCTAACCCTAACCTAACACTAACCACCTATATCTTTGTGTGTATTAGAGTCTTAAGTATCTAAATTGGTTTTTGTTGTAGCATTTGTTCAGTGTAATCGTTAGACAGTCATCCTGCCGCATTTAGGCCATTTCTAGTCTAGTTGTAATCAGTTATTGTTAGTTTCATAATTACGTAATTTTATTCCACTTGTAAAAATTTTCATGTCTTCGTTTTTCAAAGGATTTTGTAACCTAACCTAACTTAACCTATCCCAACTCTAACCTAACCTAACCTAACCTAACACTAACCACCTATATTCCTTTGTGTATTAGAGTCTTAAGCATTCCAAATTGGTTTTTTGTTGTAGCATTTGTTCAGTGTAATCGGTAGACAGTCATCCTGCGCCGCATTTAGCCATTTCTAGTCTAGTTGTAATCAGTTATTTTTAGTTTCATAATTACGCAATTTTATTCCACTTGTAAAAATTTTCATGTCTGCTTTTTCGTGCTGGATTTTGTAACCTTAACCTAACTCTAACTCTTAACCTAACTCTAACTCTAACCTAACCCTAACCACCTATATCTTTGTGTATTAGAGTCTTAAGCATTCCAAATTGGTTTTTGTTGTAGCATTTGTTCATGTAATCGTTAGACAGTCATCCTGCGCCGCATTTAGGCCATATTTCTAGTCTTAGTTGTAATCAGTTATTGTTAGTTTCCATAATTACGCAATTTTATTCCACTTGTAAAAATTTTCATGTCTTCGTTTTTCGTGCTGATTTTGTAACCCAACCTAACTTAACCCAACCTAACCTAACCTAACCCTAACCACTCATATCTTTGTGTATTAGAGTCTTAAGTAAATTGGTTTTTGTTGCAGCATTTGTTCAGTGTGTAATCGTTAGGACAGTCATCCTGCGCCGCATTTAGGCCATTTCTAGTCTAGTTGTAATCAGTTATTTTTAGTTTTACAATTACGTAATTTTATTCCACTTGTAAAAATTTTCATGTCTTCGTTTTCGTGCTGATTTTGTAACCTAACCTAATCCTAACCTAACCTTAACCTAACTCTAACCTTAACCTAACCCTAACCACCTATCTTTTGTGTATTAGAGTCTTAAGCATTCCAAATTGGTTTTTGTTGCAGCATTTGTTCAGTGTAATCGTTAGACAGTCATCCTGCGCTGCATTTAGGCCATTTCTAGTCTAGTTGTAATCAGTTATTGTTAGTTTCATAATTACGTAATTTTATTCCAATTTGTAAAAATTTTCATGTCTTCGTTTTTCGTGCTGATTTTGTAACTCAACTCTAACCTAACCTAACCCTAACCACCTATATCTTGTGTATTACAGTCTTAAGCATTCCAAATTGGTTTTTTGTTGTAGCATTTGTTCAGTGTAATCGTTAGACAGTCATCCTGCGCCGCATTTAGGCCATTTCTAGTCTAGTTGTAATCAGTTATTGTTAGTTTCATAATTACGTAATTTTATTCCACTTGTAAAAATTTTCATGTCTTCGTTTTTCGTGCTGATTTTGTAACCTAACCTAACTTAACCTAACCTAACCTAACCTAACCCTAACCACCTATATCTTTGTGTATTAGAGTCTTAAGCATTCCAAATTGGTTTTTTGTTGTAGCATTTGTTCAGTGTAATCGTTAGACAGTCATCCTGCGCCGCATTTAGGCCATTTCTAGTCTAGTTGTAATCAGTTATTTTTAGTTTCATAATTACGTAATTTTATTCCACTTGTAAAAATTTTCATGTCTTCGTTTTTCAAAGGATTTTGTATCCTAACCTAACCTAACCTAACCTAACCTAACCACCTATATCTTTGTGTATTAGAGTCTTAAGCATTCCAAAGTTGGTTTTTGTTGTAGCATTTGTTCAGCGTAATCGTTAGACAGTCATCCTGCGCCGCATTTAGGCCATTTCTATTCAGTTGTAATCAGTTATTTTTAGTTTCATAATTACGTAATTTTATTCCATTTGTAAAAATTTTCATGTCTTCGTTTTTCGTGCTGATTTTGTAACCTAACCTAACTCTAACCTAACCTAACCTAACCACCTATATCTTTGTGTATTAGAGTCTTAAGCATTCCAAATTGGTTTTTGTTGTAGCATTTGTTCAGCGTAATCGTTAGACAGTCATCCTGCGCCGCATTTAGCCATTTCTAGTCTAGTTGTAATCAGTTATTGTTAGTTTTACAATTACGTAATTTTATTCCACTCTGTAAAAAATTTTCATATCTTCGTTTTTCGTGCTGATTATGCAACCTAACCTAACCTTTTACCTTTTTTTAGCGTGGGAATGTTTACGCATACGCTGCCCCCGCGGGGACGAGGTCGGGCTATGCTCGGACTCGCACCGACTAAAACCCCACGGTGGTCGCTTTCAACGCTCGCGCGAGGGGGTCGCGGGATCTCCGTTAGGAACGCAACCGTAACCCCCTGCGCTTCGCTGGGATAGCTCGCCCGGGGCGTAAGTGCAAGATCGCACCCCAGAACCCTCATTGAACTATCACGACGACACGGTACCACGTCGTGCCGTCGTCCTCCCCGGGGTTGCTTCATACTACCGTCGGAGCCCCCTAATTTATCGCCGCGACCCGTAGGGCCCTTGCTTACGGTGGTAGGGGATCACCGATAGGAGTGGCCGTGACGAGGCGCGCGAGCTGCAAGTCGGCCCCGTCTCCGGAGCAGGATCGGTCCTCTCTGTTCCTGCTCGGCAGCCTCCTTTCGACCATTACGGTCTCGCAGAAGGAGGCTACGGCCCTCCACGCCGATTCCTCTGCGCAGCATCGCCGACACGACTGCTGGCAGGGACAGGTTCCGTCTCGATGACCGACCAAGACCTGCCGCTCGGCTTCCTACGCCGGGCAAGCGGCGAGCGTGCGATGCGGAGTCTTGGTCGTTGCCGCCACAGTGAAGCAATTCGCCGTCGCCTCGCGATCGATCTCTACAGGTAATCACCGAAGCAACTGTGCCCGGTGATCACCTGCGTAAGTCTGTAGGTGAGTCTTCCTCCCCTCGTCGCTGCATCCAGGCTTCGAAGACCGGCAGAATGCTCCGACGACGCGTTTGCGCGCATACTGCTCCTCGCGGAGCCTTGCGCGCCACGTCGCGAATGCGATACGTCGTTCCTGCCGTTTTACCGCCTCGAGCGCCTCTTCTGGCTCGCCACCACCGCTCTGGAACCTAACCTTACCTAACTTAACCTAACCTAACCTAACCTAACCCTAACCCCCTATGTCTTTGTGCATTAGAGTCTTAAGCATTCCAAATTGGTTTTTTGTTGTAGCATTTGTTCAGTTTAATCGTTAGACAGTCATCCTGCGCCGCATTTAGGCCATTTCTAGTCTAGTTGAAATCAGTTATTTTTAGTTTTTAATTACGTAATTTTATTCCATTTGTAAAAATTTACATGTCATCGTTTTTCTTCCTGATTTTGTAACCTAACCTAACCTTACCTAACCTAACCTTAACCAACCTAACCACCTATATCTTGTGTATTTGAGTTCCTAAGCATTCCAAATTGGTTTTTGTTGTGCATTTGTTCAGTGTAATCGTTAGACAGTCATCCTGCGCCGCATTTAGCCATTTCTAGTCTAGTTGTAATCAGTTATTTTTAGTTTCATAATTACGTAATTTTATTCCACTTGTAAAAATTTTCATGTCTTCGTTTTTCGTGCCGATTTTGTAACCTAACCTCTTTTTACATGGGGAATGCCTACGCATACCCATTTCGTGGGGCAAGGGCGGGTTGCGTCGGACTCGCACCGACTAAAACCCCATGGTGTTCCACCTCGTCGCGTATGCGCGGCGGGTTACGGGAACGCTTTCGCACACCTCCGCGACCCCTTACCTGCGCGCTACGCCGGCAAGCCGGTCTCTCCTTCGGGGAGGACATCCCTCCTCCACCCTTCTGCAAGGCGCGCCGGAACACGGACGCGCCCCTTCCATCTCGGCCTCCTTCTGTAGGTGGGAACGGACTCCCCGAGTCCGCCCCCCAGAGGCCATGGGGCCAGGAAAGTCCCGGCCCCTGCAGGCGGATCTGGCCCGCGGCTCCAC